>JAPZDZ010000010.1:577964-589998 GCA_029783805.1 Acanthurus tennentii
ATAAGTTTAAAATAAACTGTTTTGGTTCTTAGATATGGCATCACACGTTCCAGCAGCTGTGTGTGGATCCTGAGGATCACCCTGTTCTGCTGACTGAAGCAGCCATGAACCCCTTGGAGAACCGTCAGCGCATGGTGGAGATCATGTTTGAGTGTTTCAATGTTCCCTTCACCTATGTGGCCATGCAGGCAGTGCTGGCACTTTACGCAGCAGGGAAAGCAACAGGTAATTAGATCCATCAGTGTGTATTTTTAGGAATTTTGCTTGGTGCTTGTTGTGTGGGAGTGATACTCATGGGTAAAAAACTGGAAGATCCTCTTAACTCAAAGAGTTTAAAAGGTAGCCTGGGACATGCTTGACATGATCTGTCACTGATTCTAAAGCAAAAGCAGGCTAAGAACCTGAAACTGAACGGTGTAGAGTGCACCAAAACAGCTAAGAGAGCGAGAATTTGTCTAAGCAAAACCATTAAAGCTGTGTCGGCCATGGCCAGATATACAAGCAAACAAGCCAGAAGAACAGCATGAATAAAAGATGCCTACTACATTAACCATCATCATCTCTGTGTCTCAACTTGGCATGTTTTGTCATTGAAGGTGTGGTCCTTGACTCTGGAGACGGACTGAGCCACAGTGTTCCTGTATTTGAGGGCTACTGTCTACCTCATGCGGTGCAGCGCTTCCCTCTGGCTGGTGTAGATGTAACTATGCATCTTAAAAAGGTATTCACTACTATTTCATTCCCTCAGGTTTTGAGGTCAGTGGATCAGAGCTTACACAGAAATGTTTCAATGAGTCCCAAAGTGCTCTGGTTGTTAACTGCTGCAGTAGAGCCAATAATGATCCATCTCAATGATGACTGTTGCACCGGTTGTATTGTTTATGATAGTTATGTACAAATGCAAGTTTGAACACAAAGCTGAACGTATGTCAAATACTGTGTTCATTAATAATAACATAATCACCACTTGTTGTTTCCAATAATCACTATCTGTGACAAGACAGCATCTTTTATTTTTTTCAGCTCTCTGAGACATTTAAATGTTTGACTAGGACTGGCTAGGGCTGAAGAGGTTCATCCTCACCCTTACACTCCAAGTAATGTGGCTTTTCTGTCAAGATTTTTTCTGAAGAAAGTTGTCATAGCTTTTTCTCACTTAGCAGCAGGTTTTTTTTTCATACTTACTTTCTCTGAAACAAACTATGGGCATGCTCATGAATGTGGACAGTGGTGTGTGTTTGTTGTTGGTGTCTGCATTACAAAGTGTTACTGTTTCCTGTAAGTTAACCTGGAGGGGATTTTGTCTTTTAACCCTAAGTTGACCATTTTGCACCGTCTGTACTAAAAGCTTCTGCAGGAACAAGGAGTGTGCATGCGCACCACAGCAGAAATGGAGATAGTAAGGGAGATGAAGGAGAAGTGCTGCTGTGTGGCTCTCAACTATGAAGCTGAGCTCACTTCAGGGGGGGGGTCCTGCAGAGAGATGCATTACACCATGCCAGACGGACAGATTGTCACTCTTAGCACGGAGAGGTTCAGGTAACTATTTGACCATCATGTTTTCTTTATTAGACACTCAGTTGAAAGGAATTCAATATTAACACTGGAAATTTGAGAACTTTAACTTTCTTTTTTTTAGTAGTGAGTTTCATAGTAAATCTCAGTGGTCATCAAGACGTATTAACACTGAAATTGCTGAACAACTGTTTGATGGATTCCGATGGAAGCAGACATTGATGATCCCTTCAGGCAGAACCCCCTGGACTTGGCATAGTGTTGAGGGCGTTTTCATCAGGCAAAACTGCTTTTTGCCAGACCTGAGCACACCTCCAGCAGTTTTCACAGTATTAATGTTACTCAAAACAAAGGGAGCCTCCCAACTTCATCTACACAACATTTATGAATGTTGCTGCTACAGTGTAGAGATGCTCACTTATCGGAAGATCCCAAGCCACGTAAAACTGAGTTTATGATGCGTGATGGCCACTACTGTCCTGTGGGTGGCACCGGCAGCTTCCGCTGAAAGTACATTTCTACAGCCCGGTTAATGAGGCCAGGTGTGCATGATTTGAAGCAAACAGTTTTTTGACCGTTCTGCTTAGGCACGGCTGAGGTGACTGCTAATGGGAGCAGCTTATTTATGGAAGAAATAAATGGAGAAAAAGCAACTGGAAATGTGTGGACATCGTTAGTGTGAGCCAAACCTGGCACGCGTCAAATAATTACAAAGTGACAGTGGAAAGCCGCTTACAGTCATGATTAGGCATTTGAAAAGACAACACTGGCTCATGCTGCTTTGTGTTTGAATGTGACAGACACACTGATGCAAACCATGCCCAAGCACGCAAGAACTGTACTCAGTACACAGTGTTCACACTAATCAAATGAACTGGACTTCAGGGGTTGGTGTACTTGTATCTGGGCCTGGGTCCCTGATGTGAAAGACTCCTAAGTGTAGTATATATAACCAATGATGACATAGACTTCTAAAATGTTTGGCACAGATACTCATGTCATTCTCAGGATGAACTGTAATTCTGTTTATCAGCCTTTCATCAGGTCATGATTTAAAATTATTCAGAACCTTACTTTGTGGCCAAAGAGGTGTTAAACTGATACCAGTTAATATTACAATCCCTCTGGAATGTAAAAAGACACTTCTGTGGCTAAAACAATTCTAGGAGTAGTTAGGACTTCAAGTTTTGTGGTTTAAACTCTGGCCTTGGCATTACTATTGACCTGCTTAATCTTGTTTAAGTAAAATGCCCACTTTGATTCCAGAATAGCGTAGAGCCTCGTCCCACACGTACAGCAGCCATGTAAGACTGTTGACAGGCCAGTGGCCTTTAAGAGCAGAGTTCTCAAACAAGGCAACTATTCCTTAAGACAGACTACTTACATAAGTACCCCTTCTGTTTACCAAGGGCCCCTGAGATTCTCTTTAAACCTGAACTGATTGGACGGGACCATTATGGGATGCATGAGAGTGTTTTCAAGTCAATCCTCAGCTCAGACATTGACCTGCGGCGCTGCTTCCTGGGAAACATTGTACTGTCAGGTAAAAGTTGTTTCTTGTTAAGGTATCACAAAGCAGTCTAGAGTCTCCCAGATGCAGTCAACTGTGCCAGGAAAATCCTAAACACAGTTATCTATGCTTTCTGCTGTGATTGGGTTTGATCATGTGCAAGTTAATTAGTTCTGTGTTTTGGGTCTTTTGCTTCTTTTTTTTAAATCTCACTCAAGGTGGGAATACTCTCCTGTCTGGCCTGCCTGAGCGGCTCCAGGCAGAAATCAAAGGACTGCTTCCTGCCGACATGGGAGAGCGTGTTCATGTCACCAGCCCAAAGGACAGAGACTTCTCAGTGTGGAGGGGGGGGGCAGTGCTGGCCAACCTGCCTTCCTTCAGCTCAGCATGGATCAGTCAAGAAGAATATGAGGAGCATGGACCACAGATAGTCTTCAGAAAGTGCTTCTGAGACAGACTAGTGTAAGGTACACTGCGCTGGACACTAATTCATTTTATTTAAGTGCAGTATATCTACAGCTCTCTCTACAGTGCCATTGGTTGGTCTTTTCTAAATAGTTCTGTTTTTTATGTATTAAGTTAATGGGTTAGTTTTATCCGGTCATCAGTGAGTTTCTATTCACCTGTTCTGATGCCTTTCCTCCTGACATCCACCAACATTACAGTAGTGAAATCTGTGTTTCTTGTTTGTCAGTGTTATTGTCCCTCAAGAACATCTAATGTTTCCTCTTTGGGAATGTTTTCTACGTCCTAAGAATTTAAACACAAGTTTATTAATGTTGGGTTAAGGGAATATAACTGAGGCTGTGTATATTTATACAGAATTTAAAGTAATAGCATTATAAGAACCTATCTTTATATGTTAAATGTGGTGAAAGTTGTTTTCATAATGGAATTTTGATCAGTGTAGCTGTTCAGCATTCAAGCTTAGAATATTTTTAATTATAGGAGCATCAAATAAGCACTAAATGGATCATTTGGGCCACTGTTAGGAAAGAAAATGATATGCATGAAAATGTGCTCAAAATCTCTCATCCATCAGTTAGCCCCTTAAATATTGCAACCTTTTCTCTTTAATGTTTAACTCTTTTACTCAATCTTGTACTGTTGTAACACAAGTTTTTCTCTAACAGTTACATTTGGAATTACATTTCTACTCTTTATAGTATTTGAATTGTTGCAAAAAAAATTCCAAAATATTTTCCTTCATTTGAATTTTTTCATACCTTAACAACTTACGAGGGTGAAGGTTTTATTAATGACTCTCATGATATTACAGTTGTTTTCAGTTTCAGAAATTATCTTTGGAGAACTAACTTTATTTCTTGTGGTGGCCCTTATACCCTTTAACTGCCAAATAAAACTAAAACTGCATTGTAAACAAATATTTTTGTAGCAATGGAGAGGAGGTAAGTGTTGATTTTTGGGATATGAATTCTAAATTCTAAAAATCAGTCAGCTGAGTCATGACTCCCTGATATTAAGTTGTTCTGGGGGTTTTTTCGTCCTAGATGTTAATTTTTTGCAGTGTTAGCTTTTGATTACTGAGTATGAATTTGTTAATAAGGAGTTTCAAGTCCATGGTTGGTTTGAAAAAAGAGAAGCAGTGCACAGCTTTGGTCCGGTAATGCCTATTCTAATGTGTAAGCAGATATTGTTAAATACTACTGCTGCAGGTATTGTGTGTCTTTCCACTGTGTCAAGTTAAAATCATCTTTAATATTTTGTTATTTGAGTGAAGTGTCT
The DNA here is from genome assembly GCA_029783805.1 of Acanthurus tennentii. NCBI lineage: Eukaryota > Metazoa > Chordata > Actinopteri > Acanthuriformes > Acanthuridae > Acanthurus > Acanthurus tennentii. The sequence goes on from JAPZDZ010000010.1 coordinate 582,736, forward strand.
CACCACCAAGTTGTCTTTTCTCTAAAAGTTTGTGGTCAGAGAACAGTGTTTGTGTGTGTGTTTTTTTTAAATACTTGCACAGCAGTTTTTTTGTGTGGGTGTGTGTAAGAGAGGTGTTCCAGTGGTATCAAACTGCTGCATTTATCACTATCATGGACTCTGAAAGCCCTTTTTCACATTGTATATTTATTGTACTATTTAGAAAAAATGTATTTTGTGCATGTTTTTTTCCTTGTAATTAAGTCTGAACTTTTTGCATGTACTCCTTTTTTGTATGCATGTTTTTCATTGTATTTTTTTGCCTCTCTGAAGAAATGAGGTTTTTATATGAACTAAAGCTCAGCTCTTAAGTGAAAATTACCATTACATGTGACGTGGAACTTCAGTCTTAATATAAGGAAAAAATTGAATTTCTCAGTCTCCCTTGTTTAGTGGCTCTAGACTGAAGTTAGCTGGACATTTTGTCTGTCTCTTCCTCCTCCTTGAAATGTACTGTAACAGTCTACACTGAGCCCAGCAATTTTCACCCAAACCATGTATATGTCCTCTGTGTTTTATAATAAATATTTTAATCAGATTTTTTTGTTTCCCTTTTCATACAACTGTCACAATCACATCAACATATAATAGTTTGAACTGTGTATATATTAAAAGACTCTTCAAATGCCATGTGCTTTTCTTTAATCTGATCATTATTTTAAAATTGAAAAGTGTTAATATTTAAAAAAAAAAAAAAAAAGAAAGAAAGAATGTAAACACAATTTACCTTTTGGAACACCAAATGATTCTTAATGCTTTGTGCAGTACCCTCTAGTGGACGCTGTCACGCAGTACATCCTCGGTTGACACTGCATCACTATGGAAACCTGTTGTCAACAGGCCGTGTGAATATAGTTCGGGAACTGTGCTAGTAAGCTTTCAGATAACTTTTAATTAAACAGAATTTACTCTGTGTACGTGGAAATGTCAAGTGCTCACGCAGAAAACGTCATTAAAGCCATTATTCGTGAAATAACGCTGGAGTGTGCAGCGAGAGGAAATGCGGTGTCGGACAATTTGGTGGCTTTCATGGTCAGTAAGTCGAACTAACCGGCTGCTTGTCAAGCTAGGTAACGTTAGCTAACGTTAGTTACCGTTACTTAGCTTGATGTGGCTAATTCCTAAAGTTCGGTCAGGTTTCTACATAGGCTGTAGCTAACATTAAAATATGATTTTTAAATTCCGTTTTAGTAGTAATAATAATAAGGTTAGCTCTAGCCTATACTATCCTATATAAGCTGACGTTACACTAAACTATTTGTGTTAAATAACACGCACATTCAAAAGAATCATTTTTGAAGCTTCTTTCAAGTAAAATATAGGCCAATTGCTCTCCGTCTCGACACCAGCCTGGAACGCATGGTTAACTAAACTCCATTTTCTAAACGCCTGCTTAATATTTTTTTTTTCTTTTAAATATGTTCAGGTCAAAGCTGTGTTGCTGGACCCAAGAAATGAATTTAATGTTGATCGGACCCTGACCAAACAAGATGTCCAGAAACTTGAAGAAGTGAGTTCTTTGGGAAAATTGTTTTTAAAAAATCATACCAATGTCCCGTTCTAGTTTTTCCTGCAGTAGGCTGTACTTACTAACGTGTGTTTTATGTGTGGGTTACATGCGTAATGAAAGTTGAAAAAATATTTAGGAGTTAATGGTTTTTAATGTGATCTGTACAGCTGTGTCTGGATAAACTGATGGAAAAGTGCAGCCCTTCCCTTGACACCATGAAAATGCAGGTGCATTTTGATATGAATTACACCACGCGATGTAAGTGTCACTGTATGAACTGACATTAATGACCCGTGCCCTCTGTTTTTTTAAAAATGAGAAAATGGGTATGGAAATTCAAACTTGACAAGTGTATAATCATTATGAATCTTGTTTATGATGAATGCGTTTGCAGTTCTAATACACAGCTTGTGTCTAGGGCTGCAGTCAAGGATTATTTTTATTATTAATTATAAGTTAATTCATCTGTTAATTATTTATTTTATGACATGTCCAAAATACTGATAAATCCCATCACAGACTCATAAAGTCCATGATGGTCCATGATCGTAAAATTCTTTGCTCTATCTAACAAACGTTCAAAAACAAATTTTTTATTTTTTAGTGATAAAAAACAGAAGAAAACAGCAAATCCTCAGGGTGATTAAATTGAACCAGAGAATATTTGATGTATTTCTTAATAAATGAAAAATGTTGTTGCTCTGCTTATGTTTGATTTAGAGGTTGGTTGTTTTATTGTGTTGACTTGTAATGATATTATGTCCACACTTTCCAATAAAGCTTATTGACTCTGATATGCTGTACTCTGTACAGGACTGTCTGGGAGATGTCAGAAACTAGATGGGCTTTTTATTATGCTACATGAAACCAAAAATTTGATCAGGTTCTTTGTTTGTGCAGGTGAGTTTCTTGAGGAGGTTCACAGGATGGTGGAGTCCAAGCTGAACCCAGTGAGGAGAGAGATCACTGACAGCAGGGTGAAAACTCGGGAGGAATTAGACACTTTGTATCGCAGAATCATCTCATATATCCTGCTTTGCTCCAACATGGGTTCACCCACTGACATCAACACTCTGCAGGAGGCTACAGGTCTGACTGGTTGTTTCTTTGTCTAGGGAATTATAGGTAAAAAAAATTAAAATGACAGCATTACACTTGCTTGAAATTTGCAACCTATTGTAATAATTCACAAGTGATGTTTCAGTGCTCTGGTATATATTTGAGATAGAGTCTCCCCCCTCCTTCACATCTTAAGCTCCATCTGAGCTTTCATCATGCGCTGTTGTGCTGCTAAACATAAAAATGTTGACTCATTTCACCAAGTTTCACCAAGTTTCCGACAGATATGAACCTTACACTTTTTACATTCAGTGCCTGACAAAAAGATCTAGCGTGCCTACAAAAAGTGAAATATATTGAAATGTCATGACTGAACAGGGGCTATTTTTATTATTTAGGCCAGTGGCTGCACTCTTAAAGAATGTTAATCTTGAGTTTACAATCATTAGTCAGACCTTATAAGCTAACATTCTCTCGGCTCTGAATAGGAGTAAATCACTGCACATTCTTTTGGCCATCAAGTGTACACCGCATTGATGAAAATGAACCTTATCCTGACTGTTGATTCTCCTCCCTCTTCCAATGTCCCAGCTGCACTGCAGAGCATCTTTCCTCAGACTGAACTGGGAGCCTTCATGGTTCTTCTAAAGAGGGACAAGGAGCAGCAGCTTAACGAGCTCAGCATGATTGTCACAGGGATCCGACTTTTGAACAGAGCCAGTGAGAAGGGAGAAGAGGAGACTGACTTCCATGAACTAAGTATAGCACTCTGGTTTACTTGTTGGTTCAATGAGAAGTATAATACACACATTAATGTTTGATGTGGTCAAACAATCTGTCAAACATGTTTATGTGCATTATCTCTTAGGAGAAAAATGCAACTTTATGTCTATAGCACCATTCAGACACAAGGCACTTTAACACTGCTGAAAGGTCTAAACAGAAACTTACTGACATCAATTGGATGATACTTTGGAATAGAGGTTCAATTACTTCTCTGCTTTCCCAAAGTACTTATAATCATATTATTTATATAATTAAAAATATAATAATATAAAAATATAATATAACTATTTCAGAAAAGTTGTATGTTCATTTAAACTAGAGTGTAAGGTCTCCTTTTGTGTATTTAGCTACAACTATGTAATCATTAGATTACATAGTTGTAGCTATAGTTATTATGATTAACTATTAGATTATCTTCTTAACTCATGATCAGTATTGCATCAGGTAAATATGATACTTTTACATCACCTCCACAGTTCCTTCAGTTCTCAAAGAAGTTCTTCCAGTCACCAAAAAAAGCATAGAAGAAGAGCTACAAGTATCACAGAGGTTGGCATGGAAGTACACAGCTGTGCTTGAGAAACTAACAGACCCTGACAGTCAGCCCGCAGAGTGTGATCTGCCTATTGGCCTGCTCAAACAGGCTCTCTACAACGTCAGGCAGCATGAACTTTTCCTCAACATGTTGATGGTGAGGCAATAGTAGCTGATAAAAATGTGTTCTGTAAGAGTAGAGTAATTGTAGCTTACATCTGTTAATATGAAATAAATAATATGTGAAATTTTGTATAAGAAAACACCATTTTTTGCAGCATATTAAGTAAAGAACACAGACAACTGAAAATTTGGTAAACATCTATTTTGTGTTTTACCACCAGGCTGATGCATTTATGTGTGCTCAGCACACTGAAATCCTGCAGACTGAGCTGTTGTCACAAGTTAAGCTGCTCAAAGAAACAGTGAAGTCAAAGACAGCTGTACCTACTGCAAAAGTGTTTGTAAGTGTCTTTGTGACTGCTATTATGTTGCTGTCATTAGTAATATTATCTCTTAAATGAATAGTTCAAAATATGGGGAAATATGTATGAAATTGCTTCAATTCTGAAAGTGAACTGAGATGGATGGATATCATTCTTAAGTCTGTGTGTCAAGTGCTACACATCTGGAGTCTGAATTGGGTAAGCCTAACTAAGAATACAGACTGGAAGCAGGGAGAAACAACTAGATTCCATTTACACCTACAAATTCATTGAAAGCTTACTATTCAATATGTATCTAATTTGAATTATCAGTACACAAACAGAATTTTATTATGTAAAATAATTTCTGATTTTAAGACTAAATATTCTACATACCGGAACCCTTACTTGGTACATCAGTGAGATCTTGCTATCACAGTGAGTTTTCCAGGTTTGGCATCAGCATGTCTAAACAAAAACCTAAATCTAAACCTGTGCTATAGCCAGAAATGATTGACTAACATGCTGAGTTTGATGGACTGTTGTTTGTCAAAAGTAATTCCTAAATGTAACTCACCCTAAAACCACAAATGGTGCTGTTTGTGTTTGAACTGAAAGAATTGCATGTAATGCATTAATTACCCAGCTGTAGAGCTACTGGATTTATTCCTTCACTGGGGCTACTGAGTCCCCCTTGCCAGCTCCATACTTAATACTTGGAGAGGAAATTGATATTAATCATCTCATCTCATTCTTAGGGAGAAAGTATGTAGGCACATTAGTGAAAATCTCCATGACACTTGTCCTTCAAGTGTACAAACTGCTTGGTTTTAATAGCAGAATCTTGGTGTATAGTCTCTGTAGAGCAGTGCAGATAGCAGAGGTTTTATTGCCATTTACTTTAATTAAAAAACTTAATTAAAAACTTGTTTTTTTGCACATTTTTTGTTTTGTTTCAGCTTTTGTGCATGTGTTTTTGTACTTTTTTTTATAAATTGCAAATCAGATGTTGAATCTTTGATGAAGTGTGCTCTATGAAAAAAAAAATGAATTACTGTAGTTTTAGTTACTTTTAGCACCTTATTTTGGTTTTTCCTAATGTTATCTTGCAGCCACTGTTCAAGGCCCTATCAAAGCTGTGGTCTGGACTTCAGGATGAGGCTGAGCTGCTGAACATCCTGAAGAACATCACACTCAGTCTGCAGCCCTATGTCACCTCTCAGGCCAAAATTTTTTCTGAAGCTTATTTGGACAGCCTGCTAGAGGCTTCAGAGGTGAAGACGGATGAACAGAGAATGACTGGGTTCTCAGGTATAGCCCTACCCACCAGATATGGGAGCATCTGAAGTAATTGATTTCATGTTCCACAAAAACCAGACTCCAGAGAGAATAATGGCTCTGAACATAGTTTGAACAAGTGCTAAGCTTTAATGCAGCTTAAATGTTCTTAAATGTGCTTTTTAGATGAGCATAGTGTTCCAGCTGAGATGAAGACACAGGAATGGCTCCTGCCTGGAAAAGCAGCCAGCTTTAAAGAGTTGCCATTACAACTTAATGGATTCTGTGGCTTTACGCTTGTAAACAGAGATGGGCTTTTACTTCCAGGTACTGTATACGGTATACAAGGTTTGAGCCATGTGTTAAAGCATTTGGATGTTGTCAAATTCAGATATATGTTCAAGTCTCAGCATGCTTTAAGGTTGCATGGAGAGACAAACATGTTTATATCTCTTGAACATGGGACAAAAGCCTGCTTTCATGGCCTTCTTCAAGCTGCATCTCTTCCTTATTGCCAACCATTTTTGCTGCTTATCTGCATCCAGGTTGTGGTGGCAGCCCAACCTTAGCTCTGATGTTCATCTCCTCTACCATGTCTTCTGGGTCTTCTCATGCCCAGGTCAGATAGGGTACATGACTTTTCAAGAGTCCTGTGAATGTGCCTTGGTGTCTCCCCATGCTCCATGCTTTACAGACAAATCCAGCTGTGGGAAATGGAGGCGTCCAGGAGGCACACTAAACAGATACCAGAAATACCTCAACTATTTCCTCTCAGGAGCAGTGGCTGTTTTACTCCTTTCTCACTCTGTCTCTTAGTCTAAGTCTAACCACACCATGAAGAAAAATTAATTTTGTAATTTATATCCATTATCAGATTCTTTTGGTCTTTACCAAAATATTTTTGAGCAGACTGAGTAGTAAAATCCTGCCCAGAGACTCAGATCCCTGTTGGTGCCTACAGCCTTTACCGATGCTGACTGTTTGTCAATGCACTTGTCCATCTTTCCCTCACAAGCACATTGGACTCTCAAATTCCTGAACTTCCTCATTTGGGGCAAGAATTCACTTGCCGCTTACTTTCCATGCATATGCACAATGTAACTGTAATTTATTTCCTCCAGTCTTGTGATATTGTATTGCATTCTTTTTTAGAAAGACAGCATAATGAGCATTCCTAATATTGTTTGTTGTGCCCAAAGTACGTTCACTGTGTAATATCTGCCTCTCTTTTTGCAGGTAATCCACATATTGGAGTCTTTAAATACAAGGAGAAGTTTTTCACTTTCAGCTCTAAAGAAGCTGCCTTAAAATTTGCCTCCAGTTCTGATGTCTTCATTACAGAGGTGGTAGAGAAAGCCAAACACTTCCCGGAACTTATTCATCTCCTCAAGCTCCACCAACAGTTTTCCTGTGTCAGTGCGTACCCTGAGGTGAGCAGCCTCTTCCAGGCTTAGTACTCTTATAAAGCACACACTTAAGTAATGAAGCTTTACCACGCAGGTTCCTTATTTTGGACTCCATCAATACATGTGTAAAAAGGTAAAAGTGGAAAAATACAAGATGAAACAGAAGAATTACTCAACTTTTCCACATTCTGACTTCACTGAGGGTATGATTCAAACTTAGGTTTTG
>JAPZDZ010000010.1:602074-636228 GCA_029783805.1 Acanthurus tennentii
CAGCTGGGTCTGTTGTGTTTGCAAATGCTGTTAAAAGCGATGTGAGCTTTAAGTTTTAATAAAGCCACAGCAGTTACTCATGACTTCAGTTGTTGTCACATATTTTCCTTCTTTCTTTAGTGGACCAGAATAGTTCTTGTACAGTGAATGTTGTGTTTTTAGATGCCAGTATCAAACAAATTACATCCACGTATTATTAACAACTTTTAGAGTGACAAAAAGAATTGGATCGGTATAAGCCAATCCTCAAGGCTGCAATATCGGTAACGGATCGGTATGTGAAAAAGTGGTATCGAGCCATCCCTAGTTATTACTCTATAAGAATTTTAACTAATTCTGTCTTAGGACAGCTATTACAGGTCCTTCAATTATATGAAGTAGATTGCAGCTACACCAGCTTAACTGTTTTTCCTGATGGATTCAGGATTTGTTTAATCTTTAAATGTTGGTTGTTAATTATTTCTATTTTTGAACTTTGTCAGAGAATCTGAATAAGGTATCAGGTACTCTAAATACATAACAGATGAATCACTCACTAAATTTGGTGTGCCACCCCCTCCAAACTTCTCTCTTCTGTCATGTGTCAATACAGGTTCCACAGACTTTGGCAACGTGACATTTGTAGTTCCTGGCATTCATCCATACTTTTACATTGGTTCTAATGCTTTGGTCCACACAGAGGAATACACTGCTGCTGCTGGTATGAAACCCCATCTGACACACATACTCTCACACACACAAACACAAAGTACATAACTTACATTTTATTTTGCATTTTGTTTTGCCAGTGCCCATTATGCGTCTGTTTATGTGTCTGTCTTACACTGAGTTTTTGACATTAAGGTGATGACAAAGCTCAGTTCTTCACCCTGAGGACAGCGAAAGCTCTGGCCATGACTGCCCTGGATGTGGTGTTGCATCCGGAGCTGCTGCAGAGGGTGGAGCAGGAGTTTGCTGAGGCCATACTAAAGGAGGACAGGACACTGACAAGAGAACACACACAGCCGTCTGCTGAACAACTTTGATCCGCTAGACGAACTGACTGCAGACTCAGGAAGACTTGTTCCTGGTGTAAAATGCAACATCCAGAGTTCAGTGTTTTTCTAGGCAAGGTAGCTTTATTAAAAGAATATTATATCAAATAATGTTATTCAATATTTTATTGATATTGATAGAATTACACTGCAAAATAAGCAATAATAAAAGAATTAAGACCATCAAGAAAAAGTAAAAAAAAAATTTAATTAAATTTAAGGAAATACAAAGGCACATAAGAACATCAGATAATCTTATTTAGATTTAGAATCTTATTTAGCTCCATGATTGAAGCATATTTGGGATTATCATCAAGAGTTTTCAATGTGTGTGCATTATCACAGCTTAAAGCAGCTTCAGCCTGTTTAGCTCTGACTGGAGGAACCTATCTAGGTTTATTTTCTTCAAGGAGTTCTAAAATTACATGTTTTTCCCACTCATGACATGATTGTCTACTGATCGAACATGATTTGTAAAATATTGGGGAGTGTATGAGTGAGCAGATTGTAACAGCATTTAAGGGACAATCATTTTTCTACTATTAGTAGCTGAAATAAAGCAAACTGAAAAGGTATCATCATGCCGGTCTGTGTCCATGATTTTATACAGTCTATGAACAGTTGTCAGAGCAATGGCTATATTCCCCAAAGGTCCTAAGTGTTTACATGTGTTTTCCCTTTCCCTGAGTTTCCAGTTCTACCCTGTTGGTTTCCCTTTGCTCATACTTATTTACCAAAGTAGACACTCACATTCCTTGATACCAGTTTGGATTTAAATCAATGGTTTGCAAACCTCCAAAGTCTTTCTTATCCCCTAGCCAGTCAACTCCATGAGCAGGGCCCTGTAGATTTTACCTCAAGAGATTCCTTTTTGTGTTCTCATACTGTCATCTATTGGGCTCTTAGAGAACTACACCAAATAACATGACAAGCATTGTAAGTTACATTATTTCTTAATAATTATAATAATTAAACTTTTTTGCATCACACTTTACATTTGAAACAAATCTTAAATTGCTACCAGGAACAGGCTTTAAAAGAAAAAAGAAAAAAGTAATAATAGGCAAAAAGCTAAAAAAAAGTAGATGTTACTAATGTCAGTTATTCTGTTTTTATTTATGTAATCCAGTTTAATCAATATTAGTTTTAAAAAATAAATTCTTACAATCTAATTTTTAAGATTTTTTTTCTTGCAATTTTTTGATGAAAGAGTTTCTCCTCAAAAAATGATAGTGTTATTATCCATTCTATAATGCTTCAGATTTTAAAAAAAACCTTAACTAATCTTAAGATTCATGATTTTAACTTAATGCTGGATGCAGACCTAAATTATTTGCTTCAGTGTGTGTTCCATAGTTTTGTTTTTTAATATAAATTACAATTTTTGGTATTCTGTCAAAAGTGCTGATGTTTTTAAAAGGCTCATTGAAGATGAGCGACTACATCAAGATGCATGCCAGTTAACAGGAAACACTGCACACCTTAATTTGACAAACAGTAGTCAAAACTGGACCAAACCATCAAAATAACATCTTTAGGCCTACAGATTTGAGGCCATAGCAGTCTCAGACATATCAATAATAAAACCTTTTGTCTTGTTAGTCTTTTGCCATGTTTGACTGATACATTTTCAATGTATTGATGTGCTTTGACATGGCCAGAGGGCTGTACTACAAAGAATGTTCACCATACACAGGATCGCTATTTGTTACCTGTTTTCATGAGACCTTATATTCCCAATCCAGCTAAGCGTTCACACAAAGGTGATTATAAACTCAGTTACCAGGGGTTTTACTATCTAGGTATAAACACATTCACTTAAAGAGGCAGTGTTGTTTCCAATTCAAACACAGCAGCATCTCTGCGGCCTCAACTTACAGAGTACAAATGGTTGATGTGATGCTTCTCCTATAGACAATCCTAAATCCTGGGCTTGGATCACATTTAACTCTCTGAGTGCAGATTTTATAACAGATCCATATACTAAACTCACATAACCTAGCCTTTATATAATTAGAATACTAAATTAGCTCCCTAATCCACAAACCTTGCCAGACATTGTGTTATATTTAAAACGTTTTTGCACTTGTTCACAATACTTTTAATGTGACTTTCCCATGTTAATCCTAAATCACTATATGTCTACATAAAGTTTCAGATTAATACTTTCTCTGGTGCTCTTTCTTGTAAAGAATATTACTGTAGTCCTGTTCCCCATTTTTTTTAGTCCAAACCCCATTTTTTTCTCTTAAATCTTAACTGAGTTTTGTGCAAATTACCTTCTTGCAGTTTATTTACTGTGTGACTCAATTGTCTCCACAAAGCCTCATCTTCAACAAATGATTTTCCCATTGTACATGATTCATATCTACACCTGTCATTTCTCAGAGAATAATACAGGACCAATCACAACCCAATGTGCCATTGTCAACATCAAATGTACTGGGCGTTTCAGATCCTTCCTTCACCTGAGTGGGTCTTTTATTCAAAAGTCCCCTGTTCAAAAATTCTAACTCCAATTTCTATTTTATGTAGCTTTATTGAAGCTATTGAAGCTATTGAAATTGAAGCTACCATTTCTATATTCACTGAGCTTTTCTTCCTTCATTTTCTAGACACAATATTTGATTCAAAGAATCTCTTCCTTCCAATTATAAATAATATGTTTTACACTTTATAATGTTCAATCACTATTCCTACACTCTCTCTCTCTCTTGCTCTACCCTTTTCAACCTAACTGGTCACAATCACATGGCCACCCATCTCTGATTCTGGTTCTGTTCTGTGGTTTCTGTCTGTTAAAAGGACGTTGAAATGACTTGACCTGACTCATTTCCTAAACTTCATATTCATGCTCCAAAGCCACATCAAACAAATCTTTCTTCCCTTTGCACACTGTGACCACATGCCCAGATTCTCGGCAGTTAAAACATCTCTTTGATGATTATTACAAACTCCATATAACTCTATATTGATTTCATAGAATAACTCCTCTGCAAAACCTTTGTTTTAAAATCTATTAAAATAGTCTCAGTTACAGATGTTACAGCAGAGTTACATAAAATAGAAGTCACATCATGAAAATGACCTTTGCTCATCTATGTCGCCAACATGTCAGCTGTTCTGCATCCCTGTGGCAGTGTTTCCCCATTTCTTAAAATAAGTCTGTGGTGTTTTTGCAGTTAAAATTAATACATAATTGTATAAATCGGTGTATTGGTTATTGCAAAAAATTTTAAATTTGAGCATATATTGTTCCAAGATGGAAGGTTCTCATTTACAATAGAAGGTTGTATTCTAGAGTCCATAATTTTAAACTGTGGATTCCCTTACAGAATACAAATACCAAATTTAGGTCCTTTTGCATTATAGAATATTCTATGTAGAATGTTATCATTTAAATTAGAATCTGTCATGTTTCTCTGTCGGTTAAGTATTTTATTGTCTCCCTCATGTTTCATGTCTTGTCTTCCTGTTTTATTTTGTGCACACTCAACCCTGTCTCTGTTCCTCAGGTTCCTGTCTGCCCTGTCCCCTCCTCGTCTGTGTGCACCTGATCCCTGATTGTGTTTCCCACACCTGTGCCTAATCACTCCCAATCAACCCCGCATATATTCCCCTTTGTGTCTTGTCTCGTCGCCAGTTCGTTGATGTTTACAGCTCATGTTCCAGCATTCTTTCATAGTCATAGTCATAGCCTTCTTGTATTTTGAACCTTGCTTGTTTTTTCGACCTTGCCTTTTGCCTCACGTTTTTGGATACCTTTGCCTGGTTTGACTGCCTTCCTGTGTACCGACCATTGCCTGTAATAAAATCTGTCTTTGCTGATTCAACTGAGCCGAGTTGTGCATTTGAATTCTTCCAATCCTGAGCCACGTTCTTGACAGAATCATGTGTTCTAAAATGAATGGTGCCTTGCAGTATATTTTTCAAGGTTCTGTGGTATCTGAAGTTGTAGAACAGATTGTCTACATTGAAATGTTCTACTTTAGATTAGAATGTTAAATTCTAAAATGCAGGCTTAAAGAATATGAAGATAATTTCTAATTTAAGGTCCCATTGCAAGAAAATGATCTTCTACACTACATGAAGTTTTCTAATTTCAAATATACGAAACTTATGAATGAATTGTGCCTCATAATAGAGATTTAAGCTCCTATTATAATATCTAATGTTCTACAATAAATAGCTCCAAAATAGAATGTTCTACCTTAGAATTAAATATTTTATTTCAGAATGCATGTTTTTTGTTTTGTTTTGTTTTTTTATTTAGGATTCTTTTTATAGAATAAAAAGATACAATAAAAAATGTCTTCATATTCCAACCAAGCAAATCAAACAAAACATTCATTACTCTTGATTCTGTTGTTGTTTTTTCCCAGGCTTGTCCACAATAAAGAATCAAATGATTGTTATGTCCACAAGGTGTAGGGGTTTTATATAACTTATGTATTTTAAAACTTAAGTATGTGAAACAGAAACATGTTTGATCCTATCAAACTAATTTCCACTTTCCTGCTGGGGTTGTGTAAAATCACCTGATGACATGTATGTCAATTACTATGATGTCCAAAGACTAACAACTGAGCAAGTAGACTGTGACAAAAATGGGAGGGACACTAGTATGTAAATTTAAAGTTAATTTATTAACAACATTTAGACTATTTATTTAGACTTCATGCTGAGCATTAGAGATGCAGTATTTTAGTGTTGAGATACCCAATTTGATACAATGGTAAAAAACATAAACAACACAATGACTTTCATTCCAGTACCTACCAAATTATAAATAAACAACTTAGACTTAACACAAAAGTACCAGTGCTCTTTGCATCCCTACTGAGAATAGAAGTCTCAGCCGCCAACCTGATGATTGTGTCAAAAAGGACAAACATAATATTTGCAGTGAATCCAGTGCAACAACTAAACAATATAAAAAATGCAAATAACTGATAAAGTTTAACATTCCCAAACAGTAAATGTGTTTACAAAATGATATTAAAAATTGTGTTTCATGTGGTTAAATCTGGAAGATCAGTCAATCTGTCTAAATTGACCCATTATTTTAGAGTATTACTACCAGTTACTCTAATATTTTTTATTTGTTTTTATTTATTTATTTTTGTTTTTTCTAAGTGTATATATGTACTTCAAAATATGAGGTAGGCATTAACAATGTGAAATACAGTAAAATTAAGACTGACATAGTATTGTCTTGATTTTATTATAGAAATTTTTTCACCCAACCATTTTTTATATCCTTTATTAATGTCATTATTATACCAATACCCTGCGATAGACTGGCGACCTGTCCAGGATGTCCCCTGCCTTCGCCCTAAGTCAGCTGGGATAGGCTCCAGCACCCCCCGCGACCCTACAGAGGATTAAGCGGTATAGAAAATGGATGGATTATACCAATAAACTCTTTGGGAAAAACACACATCCCTTGTTGTGTGCTCTGCACCTTTAAGACAACAACACGATTTCCTGGAGAAATGTTTAATGAGTTTTATTTATCATAAAACATTTTAATTGGTTTAGCTCCAAGTCTTGTTGCACTCAAGACTAAAAGTTTTTTGCACTTGTGCGCCTGTGCGATTCAATCAGGTAAGGGGTAAAAGCTTGACCTGTCCTTTAACAGAACACTAACTTATCCACACCGAACAGAGTCAAATGATCCTGAGGAAAAAAGAAAATTTACTCTAGTATTTCCTGATGTGCTGTTCACTTTTTGTCTCAAGCCATAAATTAAAAAGTTTTTATCAAGTTTTTAAACATTTGGTAAAACTCAGACCAACTGGCAGATAACCACGTGTTAAATTGAAAAAGTCCAGGCATTGTTGGTCCATGGCACACATCAACACAGAACACATTGTGGTGCTCTATCATTCTTTTGATGAAGCCATACTGGGTAATTGTTTGACTGGCTAATTAAATATTCAGCTTTAACTGATCCCATCAAATGGTACCCAAGTCCTCTGGGATCCATCCAGTCAACATTTTGAACGACCAAGTGTCCAGAGAAGAAGAATGTTTTGAGTTTTGTCAGGAACTCTGTCTGAAGACCTAGCTGGACATCAGTCTTTCTTTGGATTCAACTGCTCCATTCTCTGTCTGTCATATTTTGAGGAACAAACTTGAATCTCCAAGTTTAGTGCACAAGTCTCCACTCAACTAAATTTTGATTCCCCACAAGTCTGAGTCCCATCTGTGTTATGAGTAGATAGACCAGTAGATGACATTGAAGAGAATGTAAGATCCGGGGAAGATAACCCTGGAGTACTTATCTATGGCATGTGTGTCAATCCAGACACTGCTGTAGGCACTGGAGCCAACATGGTCAGTGACCTGATCGCTCTCCATCGCCAGCTGCACCAGCATCCTTTCCTGTTTCACTCCATTCTCCTCTGGCATGCCATAGTTCCCTGTCGTGTTGACATCCACTTCACTGTAACTGTCCAACATCATGCCGGGATGGGCCATACCACAAGTACACGGTAGCTGCGAGGACACAAAGTTACCAATAATAGTAGCCCCCCCACACTTTTCTGCTGTAACTGCAGCAAAGCTGTAGATGACAGGTTTTCATGGTATGGCTTTCTAAGCATGCCCCCTACTTCCAAGTGGCAAGAAAAAGGGTCTGTGTTGTTACCCTCCCATCATTACTTTTGCCCCAGTTCACCCTAGTGCTTTACTAAATTACTTTATGTACAAATGGCATCTATGGAAAGATATAAATGGATGAGTGACTGGTACTCACCCTCTCTCTGAGTTTCCTCTCTTTGCGCTCTTGTAGGGTAGATAGGTAGTTGACTGCAGCATACTCTATGACTGACAGGAACACAAAGACAAAACTGACCCACAGGTAAATGTCCACAGCTTTGATGTATGACACTCTGGGCATGGAGGCATTGACTCCAGTGATGATAGTGGACATGGTTAGCACCGTAGTTATACCTAAAGCAGGACAACACAACAAAGACAGAACAAGTTCAGGGGACATAAAACTATTCTCATGTCCGATGTTCCAGGACTGTTTCTTCTGTTCGAGATGCTTCTGCTGTCACTTGCCGCCAATATTAAAGTCGAAAAGGTGAAGAAAGAGGTATCATCAACTCCAGTAATGTGGCATTTTAAACTTAGTATTAAAATTAAAAATTTAGAACTAAAAATATAATAAAACTGCAATTTGTATCTGCATGATATTTGACAAAACTAAAAAGTAGGCTACACTTTGTCATACACTGTTATGAAAATATAAAAAAAAAAACGTTGAAAAAAAATGTCACGCATTATGTCCATACAAATAGAAAAACTAATTGAAATAATCTGATTTTAGCCATTCCATACGATAAGCATAAACTGCCATTAATAATCACAGGTCTATTTAATTTATTTACAATATCATCAAACAGAAATGTACATCAGAAAACTAAAAAAAATTACAGAATACAACATCCTCTCCCCTTAGACTCTCAAGTTGGATGAAGAGAGCCTTCTCAAAAGAACTGAACAAGCATCACATAACTAGCCACTGCACCTTTATGTAAAGTGTCTTGAGACAACTTTGTTGTGAATTGACGCTATATAAATAAAATTAAATTGAATTGAATTGAATTGAATTGCACCACTTAAAATAACCGTGGCCAAACACTCTCACCCAGCGGCACTCTGGCAGGCACGGCTCTGCGGTCGATCCAGAAGGACACCCAGGACAGCATGACCATCAGAGTGGCAGGGAAGTAGGTCTGCAGCAGGAAGAAGAAGATGTGACGCCGTAGAGTGAAGTTGATGTACAGACGGTTATACCAGCCTGGGGAAGAGATTGAGTTATATGTTGCGTAGGTCTTAGATAATTGTAGGGTTAAATCAAACAACAGCTTTGCACTTTGAGTACCTGTGCTGCTGTAGAAGGCCAGCCTCGTCGTGGTGTGGAACTCCTGGATGAGGAACTGGGAGAGAGATATTCTCTCGTCCGTGTTTAATGATCTGTTCCCTTCCTTCCAGTACAGCATGAGGTCATCATCTGTATACGCATCTGGAGAGACAAAGGGTAAAGTAAGAATCTGTGGCACAAACTCTGTTGCAACTAATTAAAGTATCTCCAGAGTAAAGACATACTACAATTTAGTACAACACTCCATCATCTCCAGTCTTAATAACAATTTAACAACATTTCCTTAATCTATAATACTCACATAGTAATGAAAAACAGGACAAAGAAAGAAATATCTCAGTGCAGATAAGACATCACTACTCTACAGAATTCTTATCAGACTTATCAGAATGTAATTGATTGAAACTGTGTAACTGGGAAAGAGCTAAAAAGCTACATTCAGCCCGATCACATCATTGGCCACTTACAGCTCTCTATCTCTAAAGAGCACGTCTGTGTATCAAGAGGAAAGCGACTCAGGTCCATGCTACACATGGCTGTGACTGTCACCCTGCAATGACACAACAGTAAGCTTTAGTAATGTGTTGACAAAATATTACAAGAGAAATGATTATTTCACTTGAAATCTTGGGATATGTAATTGTTGTTTTCGTTTCATGTTTTTTTTTTTAAATGCAACACAGAAGAATTTCCACCTAATTTGTTTAATTGCAACCTCAACAATCAATCTCAGCAACACTTTTTCTTGTAACATATCCAGTTTCATGTGAGCTGAACTTCTATCCGTTAGAAAACCAGAGCCCCCCGAGACGGGGGGTGTTGGCAAGCTTTGCAACAAAGAGGATGCTACAGTGCATAATCATGTAAAATTATAGTCAAATAATATTGCTCAATTAATTATAAAGAATAAAAAAGGAGAAAAAAGTTATAATACTAAAGAAGACGGAATAAACCACAGTTACATGTTCTCTAAGATGCATTACCTCCCTATGCCAGCAGGTGGAACCAAAGAAAACTCACTGAACTCTTTAGAGGTGTCGGTGTTGTTTGTGGTGTTGTTTTTTATTGTGGCATAATAAGGCTTGTAATCTCCATTGACCAATACAATATTTATTAATAGTCATCAATATTCATTGAATTTATTAATATTTTCATGCTTTTGGGAAGTTTATACTATTTGCAACTTGTTTCTATAGAATAAATAGTATTTTGAATATAATATCCCACTAAACTAAAAACATAAACAAGCCAAAACCATCAGGTGCCTGAGTATCACTTTATACAGTACACTGGATCACAAATGTTGTATTTGAGTGTATTTTCATCAGAGTAACAGTCAAAGTTGTTGCATTAGAGTAAGGGAATGGAAAAGGTTATCAGTGGCAAAATTGTCAACTGGAGCTTGCTCCATATGTTAAGTGTCTTAAGACAACTTTGTTGTGATTTGACGCTATATAAATAAAACTGAACTGAATTTATTTGAATTTAATTAATAATGGTGATATTGCTTTACATTTTACATTTTTTTCACCAGGTGAGGGTAAAAAAAAAAAAAATTCCTTAACTGCATCTTCATTTGACTCAGGAATGGTGATAGACATGGATTATACATTGAGTTTATATTCTCTAGTGTCCTACCTTTCAAAAGAGACCAGATTTATAAATAGGCTTTAGGCCTTATGATTGGTGAGATATTACTTATTTAGTTTTGGCAGGTTATTTTTTGCCTAAAATAGGCCTCATTTTTAAAAGGACAAAGCTTATGATACATACATTCCCATTTCATTTTGTATGGGCCTGGACCTCTAAGGGTGAAGGTAAGGGTGAATCTAGGGGTGAAACAAGGTTGTGTTGTTTTGTGTGTTCACGTCCTAATCCTTATTGGGATGGAGAGGTTGGGCAAAGGGGAAGAGCTACATATCCCTTCAAACAAAGATTTTTCAGGACCACACTTCAAATGGAGGAGGAGGAGAATTTTCCCATAATCTCTGTTTATAAAGATTTAAAAATTACTATAATCACTTTTCTTCATTAAAAAAAGACACAAAAAATCTCTAGTAGCTGCTGTAAGTTAGCTGACGTATCGGCAGCTAGTCAATGAAGATTTACGATAACCATCGTATTGGTTTAGTTTAATGTCATTTCAATGTAATATGTTACTGAGGACTGCATTTTGGAAACATCCAACAAAAGTTGCTTCTTCTTCGTCTTTTAAAGAACTCCCTCTTCTTCTTTTAGCTTGGCAGTTGACAACCAGCTTGAAGGTGCATTACTGCCACCTACTGGAGTGAATGTAGAACTTCAGATTGGCACAAAGGGGTGTCTCAAATCTGTACGGTCAGATTTCAACCCCCACTTCTTGTAGCTTTGTTCCAAAGGGAAAGGGTCAAGAGCTAGGGGCAGGGGTAAAAATAAGAATTTGGATTCTCCCTTAGAAAGGTAACAGTTCTCTGTGTGCTGAATGGAATTGTATTTAATTATCTGGCAAAGTACTTCTGTTTAAGTGCATCATTGCTCATGCAACAGCTAGTTACAATTCAGGAAAGATAGCCAAAGCAGAAAAATAACTATCAAAAACACACAGATATACCTGTGAATAAGCCCTCTCTACATTCTCACCTTCATATCCTATTTATTTTAGTATAGTATTATTTTAGTATAAGCTCTCCTCACCTGAGAGTCCTCTATTTTCAGCACCTTTTTTCTTCCAGTCCAATGCTCCTCATTCCTAATTATTGAATTAAGCATGGTGTTTGCCATTACCCAGAACATCCTGCAAATTAATACCTATTCTATTTTCTATTTTCTATTTTCTATTCTATTTTCTGTTCTGTTCTAGTGACATAAAGTGACATAAGTTGGCTGTCTGGCCGTTAACAATTCTTAAAGGCAACAAAGGAAATGGGATAGTAGTTGGCAGCAACATAAAGTAAGTGTGACTTAAACTTGCACAGGGTAATAAATGCAAGACTGTTTGGACCCTCTGGAACCTGGAATGGTTAACATTTCTGGTTGCAGATGCTGGTTATCATCAAACGTCAGTCAAAGCCTTCTGCTGATGAATTCTAACCTTAACCTTTTACACAAGGTTAAGGTTAAGGTTAAGCAAAAACAGAGGATTATGATTTTTCCTCTTTTTAAAAAAAAAATCACGACTAAGATATTTGTAGTTTTGTTCTGGTAATAACACTGTAAATTGTGTCCCATGACTTTCATTACAGGCTCATAATTCATGTTTAACCTTCAGCAAAGAATGACTTCTCTGCATTCACAGGCAAATACTGTGTGGGTCAGGGGTTTCAGAAGAGATTTGATTTCCAGCACAGAGATGATAAATGAAAATACATAATCCAGCTCACAGGAAGGGAGAAGACCACACGGTCTGTAGGCCAGGTCTACAAACTGCCATCCTCACTTGTCAATCTCTCTTAGTCTGGAAAATCTCCAACCAGCACCAACTCCAAACAGATTAACCCAGGTCATGTGATGAGCATGATCATATCTGCTATTTACTATCAAATACTTCTTCCTTGCACACACACAATATGTGCAATGTACATTCACCAAATAGCAGAGTACTACAACGCGTACCATAACTAACAGAATCAGGATCTCTGACTGAAACCCAATCTGATCACAGACTAAGACAATGAGGGTTTTATCAGTTTTATTTTTCTGATGCAGATTTATCTAACTAGTTCAATAAATCATCTCCTGCCATCAAATACTCTAAGCACTAACATTACGATATTTTAAAATAAAAGGTTATTTAATGAATTCAAATTTATTGATGTTGATGTCATCATTTGAATTTTTTTTGTTACAGTTGCTCAGGAATGCAGCACTATGCTGAGTGGTCACAACAAGAGGCAGATGGCCAGTTGTTAATCTCTACCGGCTCTGTCATGTGGATTACAAAATCAACCATCCTGGCGTGGAGCCTTCTATCGCTACCAAAGTTACAGGGTCTTGTACCACAGTATTAGCAGTCTTAATTGGCAGAACTTTATCCCCTTAAATATGCATCTTGTACTGTGGCAGCTGGTGCCACTTTGTCTTGGCGGGACAGCCGAAGGTAATTACATTCCTGAACACCCACTAACATCCTAACCTGCCCAAGTTAAAAGTGGTACATGTATAGAATATATCTGAAGAAAACAATGGAATAAATTAAGATGCATGCACAATGGTTTACGTCTACTAATTTGCAACATGACAGCGTTGCTTTATGGACTTTAGACATCTCAATTTCTTACACCTGTGCTTTTCCCACTGTCAGAATGTTTTGTTAGGTCAACTGTGAATAAAGACCAGATCAGAGAGTGAAGCTTTGCTTGGGCTGGATTTATTTCTCCCTCAGGGATTTCTAGTGATTTCAATAATTACCTGCAGTGGTCAGTGATTTGCACGCCATATGTGATTTTTCACCACTGAATTTAATTGCAGCCCCAGTTACCTGAATTGTCTGATCCTCCTGCAATAAACAATTCAGTAATTCACTTTAGGAAAATGGGGCCCGGACTGAGTCAGACAATATCATTTTTAATGTTTAGAGAAATAAATTTCATCCTACTGCAATACAAAAGGCCACATGAGTTAGACCCAAAATCATGGTATAATTGATATGAATATGACATTTATGTGTTCACGTATTTATCTGTGGACTGTAACAGTCTCATTGCTGCACACAGATCTCTTTGCATCTGTTGCCTTTTTTTATTATTATTATTATTTTTTTATTTTTATTTTTTTTCTATAATGGTCTATCTCCAGGAAACTTGGATATTTAAGTCACATCCATTATGTGGCTCATGATTTATTTGCTAAGTCTGATTCTATAGTACTTTGTTGTATTTTGATTTTGTCAGTGCTTTAGCTTTCTGCTTCAGCAAAGCTTAGAGAGCTTTTTGCAATATTGGGTATTTGATCTTTTTGAATTTCCTGCATTTCCACTCTTTTTAAAAACAGATGGATGGAAACACATTTAATGCAAACCGTAAGATATTTCCAGTAGTAATAGTTCAATGTCACTTTTAGAAAGAAAGCAAATAATTTTATTTCCCAAAATGGTGAGCTTTTCTGTTGAACAATCCCTGATTTAATGGCCACATCCAGTTTATTCATAAATATTAAGCACTGTGTAATGGGTTAGGGAGTTGACAGAGGGGGTTACCTGAGGCTGTAGAGGACTTTGCCGTCAGGGTAAACTCTTAGCATGACATTGTCGGTGGTGGTGTCATGGGTAAAGGACTTCTTGGAGTGGACAAAAAACATGTCAGGTACCCAGATTTTCTTCACCAGGCGACTATCGAAGGTCATGCTCTGGTTGTTGTTGCTCCTGAAGGACAGACGTTCATCTTTCCAGTAGTGCCTCAGGTACAGGGTCATTGTAAAGTCCTTAAACAAGGAATTACATGTCTGTTACAGTACTACTGTAACTCAACAAACATTTTGCATAGATTATCTCCCAGTTTGCCTCTGACTTACCATATCGACCTCTGAAATAGCATCCAAGCTTTCAACCTGAACATCCACTCCAACTGGGACTGCGGGCCCTAAAAGAATGTGCAGCAGTATATGCAGAGGTGCATTTATCTGTAATATACAGTAGAGCTGACACAAGAGCTGACTTTAAATACCGCAGTGGACAGAACAGTCAGTGCACTTGTAGCCCAGGTGCCACATTCAGAACTGCCTGCTCTATTTGGAGGTTGTGACTCCTTTTTATGCCAATCCTTTTTTCTCAAACAATGACTTCTTCCCTCTTTCATCCAAATCCCCATAAAAGGAACTGAGTGCAGATTTCACAATAAATGGCACAAAGCCAGTGAAGTGAGTACTCTAATCCTTACAGATTTAATGCAGGCTTTTTTTTCTCTGTTTTGTTTCTTTACAAAGAACTTCACATTCCACACAGCAGCTTTTTCCGTTCATACTGGAAAAAGCTACGACACACTCTTTAAAGATGTCTGATTACTTAGCATAGTTAGCATAAATTAGGGCTATAATTGGTGTGTGTGTAGCCTTGTTTAAAGCAATGGTCTTACTTTTGCCATGACAGGATTTCAAATTAAATCAGTACATTTCCAAAAACAAGTCACAGTTTACTGCAGGTCTGCAGTGCTACATCGCACTTAGCTGTACTGATGTGAGAGTTTCAACTCAAGACTAGTAGAGTCATTTGATCAAATAAGTGACACAGAGTGCTTGAGAGAGACATAGCCACGAATTAAATATTCATTCAGTTCAGTCCATTAAGTTCTGGAAAAAATGCCTCCTTTTTCTGCTACATACTTGATTTTTAATCACTTTTGATCTGTGTTTTTCATGAAACAAAACAATGAGCTTACAATTCCTCAAGGATGCAAAGATAAGATATTTAAGTCTCAACAGACAACACACAGAAAGTTTTGTTAGTTATTGCAGGATGCAGAGCATCAATGATTCGAAGCATATTTGAACAGCTATGCTGGTGTTACAAAACAACATGCTCGCTTATTTACTTACATGCAAATGTTTGTAAGGATTTTTTTTAAATGATTTTCGAGGGCTGTTCGTATTTTGCTTAATACCTTGCAGTTACAGTATTAACTTTCCACTACAAGGGACCGACATTTAGCATAAAAGCCCTAATCAGATGCAATCAAGCTCCCATTTCCTGATGTTGTTAACAGCAATAAAGACTGACATAAACATATGCTGTTAAGGGAGTAAAGGCTTTCCAAGAAAGCCATAGGAGAAACCCCTATGAACCAAATGGAAAATGCAAGTGAGAGAATTTAAAAAGCAGACAGATTTAGGCTTGAGCACTGATAATGTGGCAGATTAAAATGGGTGTTATTGTAACCTAAAACTACAGACTGTGGCTGCTTGGTAATTAATCACTGGAACCACAGCACTGTGGCTCAGACATAATCCCACTCTGTTATGTCACCTCTACAAGCCAGCGCCAGACACTTCCAACTCTCACGTTTAGATGTGCATATAGATTGAAAGGCATGGTTTGGGATTTAGTGTGAAGTCAAAAAGGAAAACTTGATGTAGCTTAAGAATTGTCTGTATACTAAATTAAAACAGAGGCATGTTTAATCAGAAATCACAGGGTATTGGCTGCCAAAATTAAAAGGAATTTAAATTTTGATTTAGTACAGATAAATGTTCTTACCTCCAAATCCGGGTCGCATTGTAAAGTCATGGTCATCTATCCTCAGCAGCTGCTCTGTCTTTGTACCCCAGGCTTTAGTTATATCCGGACTCCTCTTGAATATAGAACTGACGGAAAGAATGAAAAAAACAACAATTTGAGAGTTTATTTCTGAAGTGTACACACCTGTTTCAACTGTCAACTGTCAAAAAGGGGACGTATTAACAGTTCGCCCAGAATATCCACAGACCTGACTTTACTGAAATAACAAAAGAAAGTATTGAAACTGATATTAGTAATGATATGATAATATGATATATGATATCATATATATGATATATAATATGATATAATATAATATGATATATAATGATAATAATCGTAATAATGCAGCCCCTCTTAAATATAATCAATTTTTGTTCACTGTGTCAAAGTAGATGGCAGTGATGAAAACCTTGTCAAATGCAACAGTTATTTTTTAACACCTTTGTACTGTTATGGTTACTTGCTCTCTCCTCACCCTCATACATTAATTTTTTTTTAAAAAAGAAAGACAAAAAACACACAAAACAATGTTACAGATGAATTTAACTGATTTTCTCTAAACATTATGATAATACAATGAAATCATTTCTTTAGTGATCATAAAGTGGAAATCTGGTATCATGGTTTGCCATGTAAACATATTACCTAAAACAATGAAGATATTAACAGTGGATCATGACACATGCTGTAGACCTATACATGTTGTACAATGAACCCAAATTGTAGAGACAGTGTATCAAATTTCCAAAAATATGGAATAAATCACTTTTTAATTAATTAATTAATTAATTAATTAATTAAAGAAAGGCGGTAAAACCTAAGTCTTTTTTTGTAGTTGATGGTTATCCATTCTCAGATATACTGGTGAAATAAACACTTCATTGAATGTTTGCAGCTACATTTGCTAGTGCCTCTTTTCAAACCGTATAAATCACTTGTGCTATTTACCACTTTTCAAGGGTTAATAGAGAGTCAACAGTCACCAGCCTTCCGATGTTGTGCACACCTGACAGTGTCCTGATTGTGTGATTTTGTGAATTGCACCTTGATGTTATCATATTGAGTTTACGCAGCACTGTCAAATAATCATACTTCCTAACCCTGAAGGATAAAAATGGATTATATTTGGCTTAGTTCAATAGACGGAAGCTGCCCATCCTCCTCACTAGATACTGCTAATAATACTGAGATTAAAATGTTGACCATGTACCTCTAAGTCCAGTTGTGCTGCTTTAATCTCCACTGTAAGATACTCCTCCATAGCTTCTATTATCAATTTATTTGGACTAAAAAAGATGTTTTCAAGCGCCAACACACACACACTTCATACCTGCCAATCTTGCGACTGGATTCTTCAGTCGGAGGCATTTCTCTCTTCGATCTGTAGGGGAAAAACATTACATTATTTTATGCAAAGACAGACAACACCAAATCTAAGTTGAGTATCCCTTGAAAGTGATCCTTTAGTTAAGAGCATGTTGAAAACCAGAATAGGATTAACAAAGTTTTTTGACAGAATGCATATCATTCATGTGTTTGTTGTGTAGATAGATCTCAACAACAAAAAAAACAAAAGAGCAGGCAGTAAGCTCTACACAGCCAACAGTTTTAGTAAATTTGAAAAATTCTGCACTAATTTTTACAAATGATAATATAAAGTATCTCCAAAAATCTCAGAGATCATTGTAATTGTAGAGGCTGTTTTGAGTTCTTTTTTTTCTGGACTTCAGACAGCCATAAAATTATGGATGTTGCAGATATTAATGCTCCCATGTGGATAAATCGATGCAACATTCTTGAATTACTTGTAAATATTGTCTATACCCTTTGGAGAAAGTTGTCTTAGTCTGTTTAGGCTATTTATAAATATTTATTACAACATTTTATACTAATCTTTAGGCTGCATCTTAAAAAAAGAGATTTTATCTCAACAAGACTTCATGTGGTTAACATGAAATAAAACTGTAAATTATTCATACTACTGGAAAGTAGTCTTGAAAAACTGATGTAACTGTGTCCATCCCTGTGAGTGTTCACACCCACTGATGGTGCTGATTTGGGAGAAGTGTTATGAAGGCATTTTAAAGGGAAAGGTTTTACCACGCTTGTCTCAGCCACAGCGATAGAGCTTTTACCTTAATTCATGAGCTTGGTTGCAGTGGAACAGAGAAATAAATAATCACGGGACTGAGGATTGACTGCTGGGAGGTCAAAGAGCTGATGAACTGTCAGCACACCGTCTGGTTTGCTTCCTAACCCTTGAACCTAAATCTGAGTTGCCCTAAGGACACTGAGTAGCTAAACATCTGCTTGTTGACAGCATATATTGAAATAAAAAAAAGAACATATAAAGACGACAAGAGCTGCTGCTTATTACAGGTCATTTTTAGTTCTGAGTATACAAATATATCACAAGGATCACACTCGTTCACTAAAACTGAACAAAACAAAAACAAAGCATTAAGACGTTGTAGTAGTAGTGCTGTATCAGAATGTCTGTAAGAGTTAAAAAAAAAAACAAACACCAGGTGCTGGTTTCCTTGGGGTTTTTTTCAACTACAAGGGTAAGATTAAATAAGATAAAAGTGGTAATTGTTTATCTGAGTCATATTGATCACTGTGTGGATGATTACTGTCAACAGTTTTTTGTCCAGGAGTGCCTGTAGCTCAGGAAGTGGAGCAGGGGTTTCCACTGATCGGAAGGTCAGTAGTTTCATCCACCCATCTACAAGTGGAAGACTCCTTGGGTAAAATACTGAACCCCAGTACTGAGAATAGAATATGTACATTTTCTATAAACAGCAGCACCCAGTCCAATAATTTAAATCAACTCTCCATGCAGCAAGATGTGGCTTTGGAAAGTGACATTAATTATCAGTTAACCATTTCTGTCGAGTAAACTTCTCAAATCCGAAAATTGTATCTTTTGACAGGAGCACAGCAGAGAGACAGTTTAACATGTTTTACATGTCTGCTTTGCTAAAAGTGTCATTTAATTGCTAGCCTTCCTTCCGCCTGGCCAACCTTTCCCAAAGCCGCAACAATAGCAATAATTCAGAAAGCACATTAACACACTTAGATTACAGGTTATGTAATCTAAAGTAAGTGATTTTTTTAACTGGGCACATGTCACATTTTTCTGCCGTCAGCTGAAAATGCAGGTTTGATTTAAAGCATGCAGGAGGGTTCTAGTCTGATTCTGCATCAGCCCATCTAAGGAGAGAAACTGAGTCATATTAAACAGTTCAAGTATCCCCTGTTAATCTAGCTACAGCCACTATAAGAGCTCCAGATTGGATATAGTTTATCTGTGTCACTGTTCTTGTATTGGAGGTTGTTTCTGTATCTAATGTGGCACACTATATAAAACACACATACATTTCCTTAACTTAATGTTGAGACTCTGTCGGTTAATTATGAACCGTGTGAACTTGTTGTAATACTGTAGTCATAATGCATAAGTGTCATTTTATTCATTTGAAAAAATTTCTATCTCATATGTTTGTTTGTTATTGCTCAAATAAGGTGACAAAATAAATACGGAACAACTTAATCAATTTAAAACCAAAGTTGGGTGGTATGGAGGACAAAACAAAGATCAGCAGGTCATTTTTGAACCAGGGCTCTTATAGCAGGTCAGTCCGACTGTGTTTTACTGCACTCATATAGAAACTGAGTATCTTTACAGAAAATCCTGTTGGTGAAAATATCTATATCCACATATATTCTGGCTTTATTTGCTGATACTGTGCCAGGCATTACTTGCAGATAGCAGCTTTGTGGGGACACTATCAAACTAATGCAATCCCTAAATCAGAATGAATAATAACATTACATCATCATTACAGAATGCAGTTGGAAGAGGGAAAAATCCTTTTGCTTCCAAACAACCAAATGCGGCACCGTGTGTGATAACTTCATAACCCCTGTTCAAATGTTTCTTTTTGTCTTGTCATGGAAGTTTCACTTTCCAGTAAAAAAAAAAAACTTTGCCCAACCAGTTAACTCAGAGAGAGTAACTTAAGAAACTTTTTTGGCAAAATTATCTGAATAAATGGCAATACAGCTTCTGACTGCCTTATACAGTCAGTACCAGCAGTTAGATTGATGGATGTTTTATTTTTTGTGAAGCTACTCTGTCCATGGTCAAGAATGAGCTTTCACTTCTTTATGAAAACATGTTAAGAAGTTAGGCAGTTAATAGCAGTGAAATGACAAAGGATATGTATAAAATGTGAGACCGTACGTACTTACTGTATGTGAGGCTTACACAAAAGAACACAAATAGTATCTTGTGCTGTGTAAATATACAATAAGTGTATTTGAGAAAAATAAGTAGAATTTGAAGCAGTTAATCCAAAATCTTAATCCCACTGCAATTTAACTAACTCTGCTGACGAGAACTACTAAATACAGTCCAAAGTTCCTAACAAATCTGTAAATGGACCTCGAGTAGAGATTGTTTTGAAAGCCACTTTTTCGAAGTTAAAAAGAAACTTCCAAGCTCAATGGTCAGTTTTCCTAAAATATTTGACATAGTATTGGTTTGGAGCTGCTGATATGATCTGCCACCTCTTCAAAAGCACTTGTGCTCGTTTTGTCTAACAATGCAGAAAAGAGATGTCCAAAAACAGAACATTTGCTAGTATAAATAAAACATATGTAATATTTTACCTCTGAGTTCATTCATCTTAAATTGACTTATTTCAAGCCTCGCGCGTAATTACGCACATTTTGAAGTCAACCAAGTCCTCTTCCTTATCTATCATGTTGAACTGACCTGATGTGCCTGTATGGCTGCAGTGTTTGACCTTTCGGACGCGTCTGTGCGGATACCACCCAAACCAGCAAGCTGAAGCTGAGCAGCACCACATCCGTATGCATAGTGTCCAGCGTCCCGGCCCGCTCCCAAAGCCTCAAAACTGCACGCTACTCCCACAACTTTTCCCGCACAGGTTGCACATGTTCCTCGCGCCGCAAACATAGATAGAATCTATACATGTAATACCACGGTATTTAATCTCACAGATGAGGGGGAAGCAATTACGCTTGAATCTACAAATCCTCCGCGTCAGATGGCTCGGATTTGTACTCCGTGCGCTCGGTGCAGATTGAGCTGGAATCGACAGCACGTTTTTTTCTGCCTGGTAAGAGCAGAGTCCCACTCCGCCACATGGACAGGTAAGGGCGGAGAGCTGTTCAGGTCAGCGGAATATCTAAACCGATCTGAACTGCAAACCCAATCTCACATTCTCTGCTGCATGATGAACTACATTACAAATTGTTTCATACAGGTGTTTCTAATAATAGATCATTTAGAACGTGGACAATGTGCCAGTGACCAGTCTAGTGAATTTCACAGTAAGAGTGATGTTGACAGTGCTGGCCACGAGGGTATATAATCTAAAGCACTTCATGGGATACTGATTTGAAAAGCACATTACCAATAACCAGTATGCATAGGTTTGATTTGGAGGCAACAGCCTCTTAATCTAGTTTCCATGTACACTATTGTATCAACATCAGATGTGTTATTGTCAGAGGCTGAGTGCTGCATGTCACAGGGTCTATTTACATTATTTTTTCTGCAATGGTGGAATTACTGCAGTAGAGATATTCTGACTTTGAGTCCCTATTTTTATTCTAATTTAAAACTCCCCTTCATTTCCCATGCTGCAATGAAATAGCATCTCTCTATTAGACCCATCCTGCCTGGTAAAAACTGGTCTTTTAAACTCCCATTCACAGTTAGTCCTTCTCCAAGAAATGTGTAGCCTCAAGCACCATGATAACACATTTTTCAGAATCGGTGGACTTTCTTTAACAGTCGTGTTTCACTTCAAGACTCCACGTTTGTTCTCCTACATTCATCATTTATTGCTGTTTGTTCTGCTTTAGTATATACTGAGTTTACTGAGGGAGCTTTTGGTTATTATTGGATGCTATAGTCTGGACAGTGTTTCTGTCCTGTAGGGACTATAGAATTTGATGAGCTATGCTTTGTTGAAAGATATCCTCTCTATAGAATTATCCATAGGAAACCCAAGCTTTCATTTTCCTTTGCTACTTAAGATTATGTCTGATCCTTTGTGATTATGTTTGACAGCACTCTTGATAGATTTCAAATAACAACATGACAACAGTAAATGTGCAGCAGCAGGACTGTCATCTGTGTCTGTAGCTCAGGGAGTAGCTGTCTGTGGCAAAACAGCAAGGCCTGGATTTGTTCAAATCAGCTTTATAAGTGTATCAGAACATACTCATTGACCTGACCACTACTGCCACCACAATACTAATCACACCTCTGGAAATGAAATGTGCAAGGACTGCATGAGTAGTGTTGGATAAACTTCTCAAGAGATTTCCTGATTCTGAGAGATTCAGCAGTAGTGAAAACATGCAAGGTTTGTCCTGAGGGTGACACTACAGGAAAGGAAATTAGTTAGTGCGTGAGGTGGAAATTTGCTGAGCATATGATGTCGGCTTTGTGTGAGAACTGCACTCCTTCATTTCAGAGACCTGGCTGTGGTGTCTGGGTCTGTATGTTGTCTAGGTTTTCCTCAAATAGATCCATTAATCTGGCTGTATTAGTTATAGGGCCAAATGACAATGAGCTAGTGTCGTGTTTTGGTCATTTCACTCTGAAGTTTTTCTGTGTGATACTGGCACGAGAGAACATGCCATCCATGCACAGAAGGACTCTACCCCAACCCTGTCTCAACCCAATCCCACCCCAGCCAGATCTCAAACCCAGGTCCTTCTTGCTGTGAAGCAGCAGTGCTAACCGCACTGAAAATCTATGTTCTAAAAGGATTTATTCAAGCGTATATTACTCGTGTGTATTTTCACTTCATCTGTTTGACCTACCTTTGCTTTTTTTCTGTGCATTGCTACCTCCAATGCCTGTTTCTGTCTACAACCTCCAGCACAACAGCCACAACGCTGTTCCGCCTTAGTCTCCACCAGCTTGTGCCATTATCCCCAAGCCTCACTCTACTGCTTTTTCCTGACTGGAATCTCTGCCACAGACCCATCCACCACATGCCACATGTTCATCAGATGCTCCAGCCTCAGCATTTCCCAGGAACAACAACCTCAAACTCCCTTTTTCCTTTCCCCTGAATTAATTGAAAAAATATTCCTTGTCCCATCTTGGTGTCTGCTTTTGGGTCCCAAGCAAACATTAATTCACCACAGGCTGATTAGTTATTTACTTTTTTGTAATCTGATCCCGTAATCCTGATTATATGTAATCTGTTACTACCAAATGTAAAGGAAAAATCGGATCAAAGATGAGCTGGAGGAAATGAGGAGGTCATGAGACAGTAAATGTTTTACGCACAGACATTTTTTGCAGATTGCAATGTTGAGAAAATCAGTTCTAGCAATATCCACAAGCAATCATGAGTATTGCCACCACCAATCTGAGGCTGTCCTGAGTGTAAGATGTATTTAAACTTGGGCTGTTAATGCGTTAATAACGTGTTGACTCAAACTCCTTTTAACGGCACTAATTTTTTTAACGCGTGATTAACGCACACACAGTCTGTGCCTTGCAAGCTCCCATAGTTTCAGGAAGTGGTGCTAAAATAACATTGCAAATGGCTACAAAGCAGAAATGGATACAGAAAAGGGACTTTTAAACGGAAAGTTTAGCTTTAAAGTTTTGCCCAATGGTTCTCTGGACAAAACAAAAGTAATTTGTATTTATTGTAAATGTAAAAAGGCAGGGTAAAAAATTCGCATTAATAACGCATTAACTCAGGACACCAATGCGATTAATCGAGATAAAAAATTTGAATCAACTGACAGCCCTAATTTAAACCTTTGTGTGCTCACATGTCTTTAGTTCTACACTACATATCCAAATCAGGCCATGCCTAACACTTTCAGGATCTTACTGGGTAGCAGAACACAAACATTTCTACCTAACTTCCGTTGAGCTTCATCCTAGTGGAGGTGACAGTATCTCGTACCAGAGTGACTGTGTGACCTAGGCATCAACTTTGCTCCACCTAAGTGCAAAGAAGTATAGTGGCAGACGGAAAGGTAACAAAGCCCAGAGAGTTGGAGAAATCCCTGCACACCAAACATGCTCGTTTTCTGGTAGGCCAGGGAAATAATAATATAATCTTGCAATCACTATTTTTATTTTATCGTGGACTGTGAAGTAATCTGAAATAGCACTGATTATGGAAATGGCAAGAACCTCATTTTTATGTAACCTATGTGTAACTTGGCTTTTGCAGAAAAAGACTGTCGCAAGGAGTGGACCATGGGTATTGAACTACAAATGGTAGTTCAATACCTGCTGTGGCCTTGACAGGTTATTTCTGCCTTCCTATATGCTGCCTTCCTTCTGCAGCATTCAGAATGTGATGCTGCAGAAGGGAGGCCTCATCCCCTACAAAAACATGGGGTATCTTACCAAGCAGAGAAGCTCCGGAAAGACTTCTGTCAGGTGGAATGGAAAGTGTGCAAGTCTGAAAGGCTCTTCCGATAGCTGACTCCCTCAGGGTCCCGCCATCACTCCCCAATATGACATTTATAGCACCAATGCAGTAAGGAAACTGCCATTGCTCCTAAAATTCCTGTGCCATGGCCCTCTGTTTCATTCCTCCTCTTTTGACGTTGACATGTAGCTACCTTTTCACTAAGCCATCTCAGTTAGTATCTGCAACATCTGGCATTTTGATTAAATGTTGATGTTTGATATGTATAATCCATCATATAAGATCCAAATAATTTTCTCTAAGCAAGCTCAAAGTTGTGCAAATGTTTGCTGTGTTTTGTACCTTATTTTTTCTGGTTGGGAAAACAGGATTACAAAATACTCAGAAGTTACTCAATACATATTTTAAGAATATTAAAACTGCTCCTACTTAGCCTACATATTTGTAAGGAGACCTGCCGGAAGTTAATTTATCCACGTGAATCATCTGATATGCCTGCAGGACTCATCTCCTGTAATTTTTTATTTTTTCAGAATTTGCCTTGAGTGCTTTCAAAAAAGTAACTTTTGTGGAAGATTTTGGATGGACTGAAGGCCTACGCATTGTGCTTGCTTTACTAAGAGGCTGCTAAAGCTAAGAGGCTATTTCCCTTAAATCAGTTTTCTTTGTTGATTGTCAAGTGAGTTTGTGTGGTGAAGGAAATTTCTTTATTAAAATAAAAAGATTCATTATAATGCAAATGTGATTTACACTCAAAGACTATGGCAAATTGAATTTGATGCCCCCCTCATCCTGAAAAGGTAATTTTACTGTACAATGCATGTCACACTTCCCTCAAAAAAATTTCTTAATTGTTATTGCAATTATTGTTATTATATTTATTATTATTCCCATTATTATTATTCCCATTCTAAAATATAAATGTATTTATAGAGTGTGGTCTTGACATGCTCTATATGTAAAGTGTCTTGCAACAACTCTGTTGTGATTTGACGCTATATAAATAAAATTGAATTGAAATTGAATTATACCAAATTATAATACTATACCAAATCTAAACCTAACCCCACACCCACACACAGTGGCTGACAGAGCCTCCCCAGTAGTAGCAAATCCCAATTTAAACCCTATTTGTATTGCCTGTTTGCAGTGCCCTGTGTGTGGTCTCTCTTAATTTGAAATTTAAACATGCTGTTTCTGACCAAACCATTAAGATCAGTTAACCTTCTCCGCAATGCTCCAAGTCTATATCTGCAAACCTGTATGTGTATAATTAATACATGAATTAATAAGGGAACCAATAGGAAAAATCTGACGATGCTGAACTAATGACGTCTGAGTTTAGTCTGTCCTTTTTTGCATGATATCTATTAGACCAGCAGAGGGCAGCAAAAGCTAAATACTGATAAAACCATGTAGTAAAGTCATGATACTGAGAGTGACAGTGTGACACCTTGAAAAAAATAAACATGTATTTTAAATAAAGAAAATCATGCCGGCAATAAAAAGTCCTATTTCTATATAACTCAATAAATATTAATGTGTTATATTTATAAGGTAGAAATAAACTGTGTTTGTCAGCTTTAAGTAAAAACTATGCTACAAATCTCACAGCACAAAAAATTATTATTATTTTCAAAAACTGTGTGGTACTTTCTCCTAGCAACCAACAGTTTTTTTTTCCTGCCACACATGCACTAACACACACGCACACACAAACATGCTTATGCATAAACACAAGCAGAATTAATCAGGATTTGGTTGGTGGAAGATTGCTGCTCCTGATGGAGAGCCAACCTCATGACATTACATAAACCTTTTTTTCCGTCTCTCTTCATTAGAGGTTAATCTATGCACACACCAACTGTCAGCTGATCCTATGGTCCAGGCGTGTCAAATTCAGACACCATCATTCTCTAAGCCGTGTTGCATGAAATGCAGTTATAGTTGATGTTCATAATTTTAGTAGTTCGACAGATAAAATGCTTGTAGATAGGAGCTAAAAGTGGACTTCATTATAAATGTAATGCATTAAATTAAAGGATGAGTAAGTAAACACGAGTTAGTTGTTTACTTACTCATCAAGGGATTTAAGGGATTTTCACTTTTCTTCCTTTTATTTTGGCCGAAGGCTGGCTGATTTCAAATTATTACACTGCTTTTATGCCCAAAAACACAAATGTTCAGTATTCAAACTATAATTTCATCCTTCGCAAATGGAGAAGCCAGAAGCAGCTTTTGGACTGTCATGATACATTAACATTCTATTCACTATCTGTTTTTTAAAGTGTTTTTGTATCTTACTTGTTTATTCTATTCTCACACAGAAATAAACAAGAGTAACTGAGTATACCAAAGTTTAATGGGTCATTCCTTGCCCTTTTAAGGAATCCATTCAATCAGTCTTTGTTTTTTGCAAAGCAAGGCTAACTTCGACAAATATGGGTGTTTGTATGCTTCTTGTGGCAGGCCAAACCTCCATTATTATTTAATTGTGAACCTGGTGTGACTCTCTTGAACTTCAAAACAATAACATCTTCAACTGCACTAGCTACTTGTCGATGATTGGCTCATTGGTCTATGGGAATCCCCACCCAATTACTCTCTTTTGAACTCCTTTCAAAACACAGCGATAGTCGTATGATCCATGTATTTATGTCATTTCTTATTTGTCTAAGACACGTTTGACTTTCGGCTCCTTTCATCTACATCCATCTGGGTTGTTGCTGTAAGTCATTGCAGTTGACATTGCGTAAACCCACAGAGAAAAATTGCACAGGGTTGCAGCGTTAAGCATGCTGGAGCCCTGGATGTACTTCTAACAGTGTTAAACTATCCCACTAGGGCAGGTTTGCAAACTGTTTAAAGCAGGAGCCACCCACTAATCAGGGAGACTGCAGGATACCCCAAGATTTTAAACAAGAGTTTCCTTAATAAAATGCTATTGTATAAAATAAAATGACTACATGTAATATAAATAGCATAATTTACATTAAATTTTCTTAAACTGTGCAATGCTCTCGGGTTTTCAGCCCCTTGTAAGTCAATGTGTTGGTTTTACCACAGAATACTATTCTGGTTCAGTCTCATTGTTCTCACCTGTGTTGAGTCCAGATGCAGAAAGTAGCTGTTTTCAGCAAAAAAAACAAATAAACTTTTTTTTTGTTTATCTTATGGAACTGTATTGCATGTTCGTATCTTACTGAATTGGCAATTTAAACAGACAGCTTCGAACTGTGGAATATTCCTGGCCAAATAATTTCAGATCAGATTTCCCTTCCCTCCATTGCTCTAGTGTCCAATGATTTAGCTCACAAGGCTGATGAGATGTGTGAAATCTTCTGGGTATTGTACATAATATAGGGATGTATTCATAAACTTGCATGCATGTCCGTGCACATCACAATTTACAAAAAAAACATGGGAACCTGCGAGGTAATGTGCAGCATAGTACTGTGCTTACCTCCCATTTTATATTCATATTTTATATTTTCACTGTCTAGAAAACAAGAAGTAATAAAAAGATAAAGAAAACAGTTGATGTTGGGCATCAACTCTCTCAGGATTTTGGCAATGTTTTTTTTTATTATTTATTATTGTAAGTTGTCTTTAATAATGCAACATTAAAAAATGAAATTACAAATATGAAGCTCAGAAGTCACCTTGATGCGTCGGATCAAAAAGGGCATATGTCGAAAGCATTCACACATTAGCATTAGATGGATTCGGGGTGAGGGAGCACTGTAGCGTTACTACACAAGCCTACTGTTTGGTTGTGACATTGAGATGACTCATTTACTTCTGTGTCATGGTCACTGCAGGTCTTCACAGAAGGCAAGTTCAACAAAAACTGGGGGGTAATACTCCTCTGCCCTGCTCAGGTCTC
The DNA here is from genome assembly GCA_029783805.1 of Acanthurus tennentii. NCBI lineage: Eukaryota > Metazoa > Chordata > Actinopteri > Acanthuriformes > Acanthuridae > Acanthurus > Acanthurus tennentii. The sequence continues at coordinate 630,534 of JAPZDZ010000010.1, forward strand.
CTTGAGCAAGGCCGGCGGGTCTGCACACATTATAACATACTAACTGACAGAATATTAGAGCTTACAGGGTTCCAGTACCTTCCCATATACAACCACTTGTGATATGACCAAAGTTCCATACTCGGGTCATGTCATGGCAATTGAACCATCATCATCAAACATAACTGACCATACCCAAGGAAGAGAGTTTGAAATCTCTGAAAGGAGCTTGTGAGAGAACCTTTGTTAAGATTAGTTGTCACACTACTATTTCCAAGTCAAAAGACAACTTTCTTCATTCAGGGAATGTATGTGCTTTAACGTCACGCTTAAATGATCAGAACAACAAATCTTGGTTTACAATGATTTAATACTTATGTTTTGTTTTCCAAGATATCAACAACTTCTTTATTTCTTTTAAGCATTTCCATTGTGGGCGAGACTTCTTTCCTGTAATATTGCAACATTTTCCTCATAAAATTATGATAAGATGTTAAAATATTTGGACTTTTGACATTACTTTGCTCTCAAAACATATTATTATCATATTATAAAATCTCACTGTTTTTTGGGTGGTTGGACCACAGCAAAGCTCGGCTAGCTGTATAAATGCAAAGTCTTGCAAAGAAAGTCAAGTCCTATGGTCAACATATGCTGTTTAAAAGAATGTAATCATGAGTGTATGGTGGATTTAAATATAAAATGTACACAATAATATTGAATTTATTGTAACAATCTGACACAAATTTTAGAAAATATATTGATTTAAAAAATAGCCTTTTTTAAGCTGTCCTCTTACTTCTGAGGCAATTTATTTGCCTTACTACTGCTTTATAAATCAAGATGTATTGCAACATAGAGCAACAGCAGGGAACCAGTTTTTCTCCCATAACTCCAAACTTGGCCCCATGGATGCACATCATTCAGCAAAAGCACAGCCATACTGATAGAGGGTAAAGGTTACTGGTCTTTATGACATGTGCATGACTCTTGTGGGTTTTGACATTGCAGCAGTGTATTTTTAATGCCCTTGGCATCTGTATATGACGAGAGCAATCGACTGCAATGGTTGATGTGCAGGGGCACACATGCAGAATAACTGGATGGCACTTGATGTAGTGCGACATGGGCCAGTGGTCAAGCATCCCTTGATGCTTCGCAATATGATCTGGAGTTCTAATTCTGCACAGTGGTTTATTTGACCCTGATCAATTTCAGATGTACATTCATAAATAATTTGCTCAGTCTTTTATGGGTAAATATACTCAACACCTCATCTTTGCATGGAAAGGGATGGGATCTGCATTTGTGCCTCGGTGAATGAAGGGAGTGTGATTTTTATTGTTTACACGCAAGAGTAAATTTACCTTACAGGTCCCGCTATTTTCTACTATTGCCATCCACTCCCATATCCTCCCTCCTCTTTTTTCTACCCATATTTCTTTAATTTTCTCTCATACAAACACATACATGTACTTCTTTAGACACAAATGTATTATCTACAAACACACTCTCTTCTTCATGGACACAAAATAGAAAAAAGTTTCACCACTACCATTATTCTCCTATGTATTTGTTGTAAACCTCAAATTGTCAACATATATTGTGAATGCAACAACTGATGTTGTCTGTTTTACACTGATAATAGCATTTCTTATTTTTGTCATTTTCCTTTCCTTTTTAAGATTTTAAATGTTAATTTGCCATTTGTTTGTCTCGTTGATTTTTACTGTCTGATTCACTGGTTTAGTCCAGTGGTTCTTATACTGTAGGTTTGTTGGCCTCACAAGCGGGCATAGAGCAAATGCAAGCTAAATGGAAGTGGTAGCACTGATGCCACTTTCACTATGGGGGAGTTTAATCTGAGGATGTGTCCATGTCTTTATGTAAGTGTAGGTTTGTGTTACAAAGTGAAACTGGTTGGTAAATTAACTGATAAATTGGGCCCTGTGTCTGTGAAATCAAATTTCAGGCAGCCCATATGGATTGTGAAGGTTTTAGTCATGGTTGAACTGAAGATAGGTCCCATATCAGATGTAGAGATAGGGAGACTGAATTGCTGGGACCATTGGTTGAGGATAGTTCATGTGTAATGTTTTTTAAGAATGTTTTTTTTGAAAGTGGCAAACCCAGGTGGCATTAAGGTAGTAGGTGTTTTTTTTTTTTTCATTTGAAATTTAATCCATACAGGTGTTATTGTCTGTGAGTCCCGGTTTGTGTAGTTTATACTGGGTGAGGTGAACTGTGTATATTTTGTGTTAAATATGTTGCCACTTGGTGCTATGGGACATTAAGATGTTGTTACAGATTTGTATCCAGGAGTTAATACTGATGGTAACAAATAAATATTTTTTCCTAGTATTGGATCAATTATAGGAGATTGCTGTCTATTTTACTTTAAGCTTGTGCTTTTTGAAAGGTGCTTTTTTTCTGTGTGTCTGTGAGTCTGATTTTTACAAACAATGGGGAAATTGCAAAACGTTGTCTGGCATGTTAATCTTTCTTTTTCAGTCTTAAACATTGTGATATGTATTTGTATCTCTGTCATCCTGTTCTGCTCTTTTACTTTTTCTTACACAAATAAAGTATAAAAAACAGAATAACAGAATAATTTTTTTCTCTGAATTATAACTTGAATAATAATTTTAGATCCCTGCGAAGGTGAACTTATCCAATGACTCATCAGAAAAAAGCAAAAAAAATTGAAGTAGAATACATTAGCAATAAAAAAAAAATTTAAAATCAAATTTATATTCAATTTACAAAAAAAATTAATCCAACATGTTTATATTATACCTGTCTAGTTGCTCCTGCCTCAGCTCTTTTAGATAAATTGGTTAAAACTTCATTAACACTTACAAGGAAAAGTCAAGGACAGATCAAGATCAAAGTAACTTCATTAACCTCTATAGGGCTTTCAAAGCATTTGTAGGATCTCTGTGAAATCTCTGTAAAATAACCTGCTCCGTGAGTCCTGGATTTCTGTGTATTGCTTCATCCCCGAACCTGACATTTGCTTGACAATCCTGCCTTTGAATAGCTTTTGCATTAATGTTAAGGGGGAAAAGGTAAGCGAGGAAAAAAAGTTTGTTTTTGGCATATTTAAATTTTGAGTTTTTAAATGTTTGTTATCAGGAAGAGGGACACGGGATAGTTGCAGTTAGGTCTAAACATAAAGATGAAGCAATAGTGGGAAATCACATACAGTATGAGTATTTTACCTGGTGGAATTGACGGTGCTTCAGAAAGTTGTCAGCAGAGTCTCATGATGGAGTGGTGTATAAATAACCTGAGAGATGTCAAATCTCCATCAAAGTCACACTGAGCAGGATTACTGTGACTGTCTGCACTTTCACTCAGTGAAAATAACATGCAGGGAACATTAAACAAAAACTCATTTTTTTCCTCTTCCCCTGACAGTTCCTGGTTATGTACCCGCTTCCCTCAGTGCTCAGAAACATAAAGTTTAAAAGGGGAAAAACATGGTTTATGCGTATAAATGTGTGCAGAATATGGCCCCAGTTCTTCCATTTTATCTATTTTTGATCTGCAGCTATGACCTACATTATCAAAATGTACACACGATATATGCATGAAGTCAATGTCAAGTACAAGATAAGCAAACACAGTGGTATATGTTCGGTTATCATCTTAAAGAAAGGGCCATATAAGCCACATCAACCGAAATGAATTCAAGTTTGCTAACACATTAGCATTGTTTCAAAAACAACTCCAAAACATTTAATTTCATGTAAAATTTGGTAACTGTGTTTACTAACATTAGATTAATAATGCTCCCAAGGTCATGTGGTAATAGTTTTTAAACAGTCATATCTTAAGAAGTGGTGAACCTTGCCCTTGTGAAAGACTTAGCCCTGTGAGGATGCCTCATTCATATAAAACCTGTCTCAGAATATATTGTCTTTGTACTGTTTTGAACTGAGTGTATGTCCCAATTTTTTTTAAAGTTATAGCTTTCAGTTTATATATGTTCTACACAGATTCACAGCTTTTTTTAATTAAGGGTTTTACATGATTTTACTCAGTTTAATGGTTTTGAAATGTTCTAAATTTGATGCTATAATGATGAGTTAAGTTAAATAGACACTTCCCGAAAATGACTAACTTGTATCTCAAGGTGTTGAATGAAAAATTAGATGTCTAATAAAATTGCTTTTTTTAAATTAATAATGTAAAGGAGTCATATCAAGTAAGGTAAATGGATTTGGATGGATTTTTGTATTTTTTGAGAGTTAGGATTTCTAACTTTCAAAACTAAGAAACACAACCTAAAAAAGCTTTGATAGAAGTCACAACTTAAAAATGTAAGTTATCATGCCTGTTTTACTTTTATTGAAACAAAAAACTACTAGTGTTTCTTGGTTTATTTCTTTTTCTTTTCAAAGATACAAAAAAACATACAAACGCCAAATTTACAGGTTACAAAAATTTTGTGACTTCAAAGAACGTGTCTTTAGTCTTAAATTGACATGGTCACGAGGTACTGTGATGCATTTCATACTGCAAATAAAATTAGGCTTTTTTTAATAAAAAGGTCTACAATGTTTCGCCATCGGAAATGTGTTTACCTATTGTGTGGGATATCCAACAAGTAAAAATTGTAAAAATTCCAATCAATTAGTTTTCGTGGTAAAATTGTTAAGCGCAAAAAAAAAAAAAAAAAAAAATCACTGCTATATACATTTCAACATTGATCACTCGACAGTGATTAAATATTACAATGAGGCATTTAGATTCTTTTATGATACAACGCCTTGTCGTTTTACATATTTTTTCGATGGAAAAAGTAACCACAAACATGCAGCTATCCTAACAAGTTTCTTACCAAAAAGCGCCTGCGCAGCTAGTCAGTCATTTCCTGTTTACGTTTCTACACATGACGTCACACGGAGAACGTTCAACAAATAATTTCAAGCCGAAACAGAAAATAACTTGAGAAAAAGACTCTTAAAATTACTTGTCACGGTTGGTTTTTCGATATTTTTTTATTTTAACTACATACCGGAGCACCGGGGAGTGTGAACGACCCACGGTCTCAGCTGTTCTGCTCATATTTAAGAACCGAAGCTTTCTGTGCTGCTAAGTATAGCTAACGATAAGTGGGTAACAAGCTAACTGGTAGCTAGCTAGTGAGTTAGAAAGAAAAATTCAACAGCACTTCATCACTAATCGGAGTGCTTAAAGGACTGTCAGTATGGAGAGTAAATATAATCTCAAGAGTCCAGGTAAGCTCCCTCTCAAATGTTCTTTTTCTGTTGTTCTGCAGCTGTCATCGAGTTTGCTAACATCACATACAGATATGTAAACCATAAGTTCATTTGAGACACTTCCAGCGTTAACACTGACAAATTAACAAACTTGTAGAAATTGCACAACTATACCACGTAAGCCGACATTTAAAATACTCAATTTCTTAGTGTCAGATGTATTCACTGGCTTCATTATTAGTGAACTCCAGATGGTGATACTTTGTTCCATTTCAGTATTTATAGCAAATACACTTATATTCGTTCAATTTGCAGAGGAACTGCATTGACAGAACTCGTTTGCTGAGCTGAAATGCGTTGCGTTTGGTTGTGTGACGTTACACTTTGTCAAGGACACGTTTGCGTTTGTTGTCACAGTTATGGACTGTTTTACAGATTTTGGTTAGTTTCAGTTAAAACAAAAAAAAAACAAATAAACAAACAAACTA
>JAPZDZ010000010.1:656026-676018 GCA_029783805.1 Acanthurus tennentii
AAAGTGAGTATCGTATCCGGATACAACATTTTAGTATCGATACTTTTTTGAGTATCGATACTTTTGACAACCCTACAATGTACAGAGAAATTTTTACTTTTTGGTGTTAATAAATGTTTATAACTTAGGGAAATTTTACAGAAGACCAAGAGAATGCTGACCAAGTTTCATCAAGTTTAATCAGAAGTCATAGATAATAAAGTCAAGCACGTCATGTTTCAGAAAGTAATTAAACCAAACACACAAAGGGCAACTTTTCACTGCACACTTAGAATATAATGACAATTAGGTTATAACTACCCCTGATTAGGGGCAATGCAACAACGCAATTTTGTATCTGTGGCCCTATGTGTATACAGGTAAAACTTGTGCTGTTGACATTCTAACAGTTAAGCTCCTTAATATAACAAATGACCCATATAGCAAAAATGACAGTTTTGAGAATAAAGCAAAAGGACAAGTTAGTTAATAGAAGTTTTGATGGTGGATGGCTTGTTAGACAAATAGCTCTGGGACAGACATACAAAAATTGACGAAATGATCAGAAATCCGTTAATCTCCCGCTGAGATTTAGTTTACATCAGAATATCGTGTTTATGAACCTGAGGCGTCCAAGGCTGAGTGTGAACCAAAACTGCCCTGCCATCAGAGCTGTAGGTGGCATTCCAGGAGATACTGGTGAATGAGGCACTGCGCTGATGCTCAGTGGTTCATCTCACATTCAGGAGAGTATGTCTAGCCCTGATAGCCTATCACACCTCTAAGAACTTTGATGCCTCTCTGCAGGGCACTGATGGATTCAAGAAGTGGAAAATCATGAGTAACTGGTGGTCAGGAAGATAGAGAGGATGTTCCAAGCTGAATAGCTTTTAGCTATAGCCAGTGAACTCCCCCCCTCCAAAGAATCACACACACACAAATTGTATCTTTTTTCTTTCCGGCTGACGTCATCAGTATTTGCTAGAATGTTGAGAGTTGAAGAACTATATCTGTTTTATTTAATTTTTACTCTTTATCTCAGCATTTTGGAATCATGATCCTTGTTTTTTATGGCACAGATCACACTCTGTCTTACACACAGTCTGTCCTTCTTCACAAAGCCATAATATGTAGTTATATGCCTTTTTTTCTGCTACCACTGTGGGAGTAAGGCCCACTTTTGCTGGTGTGCATTAAGACCTGCTGGGTAGCTAAACCACTTCTGCTGTCAGGAAAACTTAGGCCACACGACGGGCTTATGGTCACCCTAGGCAACAGGCATGTACCACACTTTTAGTATGAATTCACATATATAGAGATGGAAGGTGCAGGAAATACAGTGGTGTGTACCAGAGGTTGGAATGACATAAGTGCTGCTACTTTTACTGCAGTGCAGCTATTACAACTTCCTCCTTTGTTATTCTATGACAAATTAAGCAGATGAAGGGCGTGGACTTTATTCCAAATATTAAAGTTGCATTTAGTAGCAACTTCAGTAGTCACTAAAGATATACATCTACAAAGTCAAAAACAAACACACACAAGTGGTTCAAGGTTTGGAAATCAACATCTGCCAACCAGAGACTGTATTATACTTTTCCATTGTCCATCATTGGTTGTAATTTTTTGTTAAATTTTTAACAAAAAATGTGCAACCATCTACTCATCAGGTTGTACTGACTCTGGTTTTACTTGCTACTTCTATTCCAATTATAGGTGTAAACAGTAGTGAAAAAGTCTTAAACATAAAAGGTGCAACCAACATTATTCAAATGCGGCTTGAACACCTCTTTTTGCCTGGCTTTTCCACAATCATAGCATTGACTCGCTGGATTGGAAATATAGCATATTGCAGCAGAGGGCCAACATATCCAATGCAGTATCTGGGTGTGTGTTAATGTTTATGTTTTGTAGGAATGTGTAGGAAAAGGAATATAAATTGATACATGGATGTAGTAGAGGTTACATCCCTATTATTGAAATTTAGGTATTCACCCTTGAGCACTATGTTTGTAATTCTATGAGTACCACTCAGCCTGAGCATCCTTTTTTTATCTGATTGTTAGGGAAGCTGGAGTCTTAAATGGAGGGTATTAAATTTGGAAAGTTCACACATACAGCAGGTGATGGGCACAAAGGCATATTACAGTTACACAGGTCACATTCATGAACTTCTTGTTGTGGTTCAGTCTTTTCAGTGACTATGAAGCTCTGCCTGCAGCTGGCTCAGCATTTGTAAATTTTAAATGTTAGGTTGCCTCTCCTGACAAACGGAGCTCACACTGTGAAACCCTACAGCCACATGTTCAGCTGTTCACAGATCACTGCACAGTTAAGCTTCCTGTCTGTTATTTAATTTGTTGGCTCTTACGTGTGGTGCCACATGGACAAACCAGCTTTGTCATATTTTTGGTTTCCTTTGAAGCTTAACATTTTCAGAAAACCCAACAGATTGTCATTGATGAAAGGGAATTATGCACGCATACATATGTGTAGTGAGAGCATGGATGATACTAGAAGCTGAAATGAAATCACAGCATCATCATTTTTATAGAAACTTGACTCAGCTCAGGTCCCCCTTGTTTTGGAGTTGTCTTCCAGTAAAAAGACATCCACAGTATGTCAGCTGGTGAATGTGGGTAGAGTTTTCTATTGAAGACAGAAGGCAGACATCCTGTCTCCTTTTCTGTTATAAAACTTGGAAAACATTTCTGCATTTCATTACCCTAGGATGCAGTTTTCTGAAGGTTTTTGCAATGTAAAACTGTCAGAACATGAGGCGTATTTGGGTTAGTTTTTGGCCAAGGTGCTTTAGTTGGCTAATGCATGGAAGTTGATTTTCTTGATACTGGGATCAGGTTCTCATCTGCCTCCTTGTCTTAATAATTTTAAACCTGGGTAAGACTGCAAGCACTCCATGACCCCCTACACTCTTGCATACACAGGAGGAGGCAGGCGAAGACAAACATATACAGGCTCTTTCCCCATTCTCCTTGTGTGTCCAATATGAGATTTCTGTGGTTGGTTCATATCTTTACTGAAGAGTGTCTGTCCTTGGGCAGAGTCAGGGAACACGTGCCCTGAAAGCTGCGTGGTGTTAGGCTATCTCTCTGCTCCACTGCTTCAACCCCCCTACAGCCTGCATCATCTCAGCTCGCCTTTATCCCTGCTTTTTTTGCCCAAGCACTCATCCACATTGCTGCCCTTCGTCTTCTTCTTGGGTGTTCATTTCACACTCTCCATTTCCAGCTCAATACCCTGGCATTCCATACCCGATTGGATTCTAAACCAATTTTGCTTCCATGACCTCCCCTTAGTTCTGCTTTCTTTTTCGCTAATACTTCACAATTTTCAGCCCCATCCTGTTCCCTCTTGCAGTGGCTGGTATCTGATAGCTGGAGCTCAAGTAGCAGCCCATAAGCAAGCACAAGCGAGCAATTTGACTTCACTGCCCAATAGATTTACAAATTCTTCAAATTTGCAATTACCACTCTTTTGAACATGAGGCAGAGACTGTGACATTGGCACCTGTTGTGACTCACAACCCTGTGTTAAAGCATGATGGGTTATTTAACCCTGGGCTTTGCCCTTGATGGACTCTAATGTGGCCAAATTGAGAGGGCTCTTCTCCTGTACTTTGACAAGTGTAGCTACAGCCTGGTAGTCAGCATTACATCAAGGAGCATCTTTGTGTCCTTTGCTGCCAGGACAGTGAGTAACCCCCACTGCCAACCTCCACCCAACCCCTCCCAGACACACACATGCACACACACATCCTCTACACAAACACAAGCACGCAATCATCACCATCACCACCATCATCAGCCAGACGTGTGTAACCATCCTTCCAAGAGTGATGAGGTTGTTTGTATTCAGATTAACTCAGCAGGCTTGAATGTGTTGCAGGCTGGGTCATGACACAAAGGTTAATGCCAGCAGATGTTTCTCTGGTGCCTCATTCTGAGAGCATGTTGTGTCTGCACATAAACTTGCAAAATACTGCCATGGGTAGAGAGTGACCCTTTAAACACACACACACACACAAAAAAACACAGACTCATGGAAAATTAAACACAGTTGACCAAGAGTAAATGAAAAGCAATGTGGACACAGCAGCAGGTGCAATGAGTAAAATTAGGCTACAGAAATATGAAAACTACAACTCTTACAACAGAATACAATATTACCCAAGCACATAATACAGAGATGTATAAACAATGTTAACTTTTTGGACACTATAGAGCCCACAACATCTTTCTCTGAGCCTTGAGTACCACAGAGTTCTTAACTGTCTGCACTTGGCTCAGCTTCTTCCTTCAACTGTTCCCCTTAATATTATAACCAGTCCAATTCTCTGTCCAACTGAGCTAAAAAGCTAAATCCTGTGACTTAAATTTTTGGAAGCAGCAGAAAAGCCTCTCTTTGAAAGTATGTACGCACAACACTGCATTTGCAATTGCTCTGACTCTGGCATCATTGATCAGATATGCCCATCCTCTCCTTTTTCTGCTTTGTAACCCTTCCTAGAGATATGACATTACTGTTATTGAAAGTAATAATACTATAAAAGTAGTGTAGTACTAATAAAAGATTGAAAAATTATTGGAAATTATACACATTTGAGAAGTTGGAACTAGTTAAATTTAACATTTATGCTGAGAAAAAAAGCTGTAAGCAATAATACATTTGTCACTCTTGTTAAAGATTAATTTTCTGTTTAGTGACAATATATTTATTGGAGTAATTGTTTTGAGCTTAATGTACAATGACTCAATGGCTCATAGAGTGAGTTGAGTAAATGTACAGTGGTATAGTAGTCATCTCATGTCATAAATAATGCTAACTATTAGGGGAGTACTTTCCTTTTTTGTATTTGATTTTTTATTTAGGGCATAGATAATTCTGTACTGCCTGAAAGAGGCATGGCCATAAAGGCCATAAAGGCCATAAAGTCTTTATAGGTGCTGTGTGAATGATTACCTAGATGAAAAAAGGTTTAAAAAAAAAGGAAAAGTAACTGTTGTTTTCTCAGTTTTACATCTATCGGAGATTGTGTAATGAAAGTGTCTTGTTGAACACAGCACATGTTTACCAGGGCACGTGCCCGGGTAAAAAGTGTCTGGCGTGGTGGTCAGTGTGATCAGTGTGATTTTTATTGGAGACTGTGAAGTGCCATTACACCAGGCTCAGTCTCTCTGCTTTGTCTTCTCATCTGTCAGAGCTGCACATTTCCTGCCCATTGCATCTGGACATCAGGGATGTCAGCCTGTAAAAGTGCTCTAGCTGAAAATTGGAGTTGAAGTCAAAGATATGGTGCTCTACTGCTACAAACACTGAGGACACAAACTGCAATGACCACAAAGAGGATATGAACTTTTTTACCTTGTTTGCATTAACTCTTGCTTTTTGTCTTTGTTTCCTTTGAAAACCAGCGGTGAAGAGGCTGATGAAAGAGGCTGCTGAACTGAGGGATCCCACAGAGCACTACCACGCCCAGCCACTAGAAGTAAGTTATTTTAGGGCTGCCATGATATCAGATTTTTACTACATGATTATAATGGCCTAAGGAAATCACAATTATAGTCCCAATACAGATATCTACAGAATTTCTTTCTTTAAATACTATCAGGCAGAAATTCATCTCCAACTTTGTTTCTTGTGTGTTTGGTCTCTTTTATGACAATATGATTTACACCCAAAATACAAGTGTGTGTAGGTAAAGAAAGTGAGACTGTAAGCATAATTTTGATAAAGCAACTAAAAACAACAGTTAATCCTAATAAAGATATTTCAGCTTTATGAGTGGCAGTTACCAAGGATTAAGCGCTTTAGTGCCAAATACTTTGACAACTTTGGCATAAATAGTAATACGTATGGAATTATTTATTAGGCACAGGATTAATTAAATAAAGTTGTCATGTGAGTATTATTAACATGAACTAAATAAAATTAAGCTGTTTAAATGAATCTGTAAATATAATTGTGTTTATGTCTGTGGGTTTGTGTGTGTGTTTGTGTGTAAGTTTGTATTCATAGAGGGGTAGGATGAAGGGGTTCATTGTATTTACAGGTTTCATTAAGCACGCAATTTAAAAACCTATTTTCTCCACTAATAGTGCAAATGAAATTTATGAATAGTGTATCTTATGCTGAAAATAGCTAATACTACTGCCCCAACTACTACTGCTACTACTAATAATAATAAAGAGAAAGTTTTATGTACAAAAAAGGGGGGTTTGACTGCTCAACAGTGGATTTTGAGTTTGCAAAGTTCCACAGCTGAGGGGCGAGGAAGGCAAAAGCCTAAATCAAAGACAACTCTGAGTCAAATATAACACCTTTAGTATTAGCATCTTTATTGACAATTTTAAATTGGGCATCTAAACCATGAAAATTTATTAATGCTGCTATTCATGTGGCGGAGTCTTTCTAATGCAAGAAATTTATATACCATAATTTCTTGACTATTGAGTGCACCTGAATATAAGCCGCACCCACTAAATTTAAAAAGAAAAAAGATTTTGTACATATATAGGCCGCACTTGTCTGTAAGCCGCAGATGTTCTCGTTGTAACATGGGATATTTACAGAGAAAAATATAACACAGAAAGATTTTTTTTACTTTTAATTAAATAAATGTATTTTTCCGAACAGTGCCTGTAGCACGGCTGGTTAAAAAAATAAAAAATACAGTGGCCTACCAGAAAAATCATTGATCGCTATCTTCATCTTCCTCCTGCGCACTAAAACCACTAAAGTTGTCTTCTTCAGTGTTGGAATTGAACAGCCTCAGAATTACTTGGATTAGGCCTGCATGATTCAGGAAAACATATGAATCTCGATTTTTTAGCTTTGAATTGAAATATAAGGGAGAAGCCTTGGAGCGCTTGTTTACAACTCTGACACATGCCGCCGGCTCTTGGAAAAAAAAAATCTACGTTATTTAGAAATGAAATCGCATGTAGGGGTGAATCTACATTGAGGTTCTAAAATGATTAATCGTGCAGGCCTAACTTCGACACACACTTCCTCGTTTATTTTTGTCCATAAATTAGCTGAATTACTGTTTAAGCCGCAGGGTTCAAAGCATGTGAAAAAAGCAGCGGCTTATAGTCCGGAAATTATGGTACATCCAATTCTTAATTTCAGCTTGGAAATACAAGGCTTAATCTGGACTCACAGTAGCAATAAAATTTGAAATATTGTCCTTGCATTATTTGCTCCAGGGGTAGCAAGTGTGTGGTTAAAGGAGGAGAATCCCATATTTAACTCTCCTATTGGACTTCTTGGGATGACTTTTTGGTATAGGGTTAACAAAGAAATTCTACATATCTCTTTGGGGAGAATTCAACCAGCAGGTCAAGCAACTGACAATGACAAAAATCTGTGGTTTAACAGAGGCTCCTGAGATTATGCCCATTTAACAAACAGTTGTAAAAAAAAAAAAAGCTAATAGTCTGTGCTTCTTTGATTGCACATTAACAGTAAAACATGAGATCTCTGAGAGAAGAGAATTTTCACTCCGCTTTCTTCATTGTCTTTTTCTCTAGTTATACATTCATTCAACTGTACCAGAGAATAGGATTTGGACTTTTTTTTCTGACAACAGGATTGATGATATACCTTAAATATGTAGTGAATGTCTTGCTCAAGGACTGTAAATAAAGGTAGAGAAAATTTAGCAAAAACAGGTTAGAGAATAGAGTTCAATTTCGAAAAATAATTAGAATAACAATAAATTAGAATAGCACAAAATAGTAATTTAAGTCGTTTAAGTAGTAAAGTTTTCATACATGGGTAATTTCTTAATTGATTGGACACTTCCCAATTGAAATGACTGCTCACCATTAGAAAAATAAAAAGCTGATAGGGAACTTCCACAGGAAACTGTCAGTGTTGTCACTTCAGCCAGTCATGAGAAAGCATAGAGTTGTGTCCATCCTGATGAACAGGTTTTCTAAACTGAACTAATTTCTTTCTTTTTGCAGGATAACCTCTTTGAATGGCACTTCTCTGTACGTGGGCCCCCAGATTCCGATTTTGACGGCGGGGTTTACCACGGCAGGATTGTGCTTCCCCCAGAGTACCCCATGAAGCCCCCCAGCATCATTCTCCTCACCGTAAGACACCAATGCAGGCCATGTCTCAATTGCATCCGATTATTTTTTCACTGAAGCAGGAAGACGTCAGATTAGATGATCAAAGAGTGGAAAATGGACAGCATGTCATTTAACCCTCAGCGATGTCTGGTTGAAACACACGAAATGACAGTTGTCAGATCAAAGCCTTGGCTGTCATCAGGCTGTCAAAGGGAATTGCTCTGGTTTTGTGACAAGATGACACCATCTTATTATATTTAGACAGCTGTATGACACCTGCACTAATTATAGGCTGATAAAAGCCAGAGTATTCTGAGTACTTTGCTACTTTACCTCGAGTCCAGCTACTTTTTCACTTATTTTTATCATTTTATTTTTACAATTTACAAAAATTGTCTGAAAACTCTATTACAGAATAGCACCCTGCATTTCCCAGTTAGAAGCTTTCAGATATTTCAAACTTTTAATGTCAGTGAGCTTGTCACAACTTTTGATAATTTGTGTTTTGTTCTTTTATCTCCACCCACATACTTTCCTCCACTTCTTTTTTTTTTCTTCCCAGCCAAATGGAAGATTCGAAGTTGGGAAGAAGATTTGTCTGAGCATCTCTGGCCACCATCCAGAAACCTGGCAGCCCTCTTGGAGCAGTAAGTACCACACAGATGAGTCCCAATTTCTTCACATGTAGCTTGAGTCTCTCTAGTTAATTTTTTTTCAACCAAATGTCAGCATGACCTTGTCTAAAAAGTCTAGAAAAGTATAAATAAGTCTTCTTATTGGTAGAACTGGAAAATCTAATCAATCACAAACACTTATATCAGAAATATAGAAAACTATTTATTTCCGTCCTTGTGTCAGTATATGCAGACCAATATGTGTATTGTGTTCTGAAGAGGGCCTTTGAATGACAGAATGAACTGGCAGTGACATTGCTGTCAACCTTTTAATCATAGATTACCTTAATTCTTATATAATTTTCAGTATTAAGTTAATGACATAGCCTCATAATAGCAGGAGCTGCAGCCAGCTCATGCCAATAAAGGTCAGTTAAAAGCAAGTTAAAAGCTTAGAAGAGAGTGTAATTATCTTAACTCTAATGACTCACATGTTAAATTTAGCATTCTAGCAAGATTTACAACGCACTAATTCAGTTAGTGCAACAAAACAGTCATGTCATACTCACTACTCTGCTGCACTGAGTTTCGTTTTTAACATAGCAGGGTCCCATTTTCACTAACTATACGCTATTAGATTAGTGCATGTGCCCCTGGATATGTAATTTTTACAGTACTGGAGGTATTTAAGATATTGGTATAATAATAATAATAACTTGAGAGGCCAACATTGGCTGTCATTATCCAGCACACTGCAATTTTGTTTTGACACATTCAACTGATGAAAAGTGGGACAAATAAACTTTACAGTTGACCAACATGTTGCCTTAAGCTCACTGTGTCCTCAGGATAAAATAAGTGACCCTGAGTCAGGCTTAAATCTTAATTCTGTAGCAAACCAGTAGTCTAAAAAATGTGCCTGCAAATCTTTTGAGAATACATCAAGGCAAACAGGTCTCTGTCTCTACCAGTAATTTGAAAATTACGAAGCTTTCAAAGTACCGAGCAAGTAAATATAGTTGGTTTCTTAGGCACTGTAAATACGAAACCGTGGCCACCTAAATCTGTCTTTGTGGGATTGTCATTGGTACACTGTAGTTACAAGGTGGAAATGCTCTTAAATTGCATTTACTGCTTATTTTGCTCATGTTATGTCTTGTAATATATGAAAAAACATCATTTGGACTTGTTAAAAAGGTTACAAACTTGACTTAAAAATATGGGTATCTATAAACCCTTTTTCTAATGTCCCATTCTGTGGATGTCTGTTAGAGTAAACAAAACAAAACAAACCAACAAAACCAATGTCAGTAGTACCCTGGCTGAGTTTCAGTGTGACTCAGATGGTAAACCATGTCGTCCTTGGCTGTTGCATTGGTGTGTGTGTTTGTAGCTGATGAGCGGGCTGGTACTTTGTAGAGGAACCCCTGCCATTAGTTTCTGAATGTGTGTGTGAATGGTTGAATACCAGCTAGTATTGTAAAGCACTTTGAGTAGTCAAAAGCTTAAAGAAGCGCTTTTTAAAGCAGTCCATTTACAATTTAACATAATTGCACTGAGATCCGTCACAGGCAAGCCAGCTGTAGTGATTCATGACTTGGCTGTTTCTTTAGGTTATGCATATTTAATGAAGTGTGGCTAAGTAAATCAAACATTCCCTCTGATGTCTACATGAAAAAAGATTTACTTTTTTTTCTTATTTATTAAGGTCAATTTATAGGAATACATTTATTTTTAGCTTTGTTGCTATATTTCTTTAAGATCATTTCCTCATCTGCTCTTTGAGCTTGAAAAGAGGAGCTACAATATTTTAATTTTCAGTCCACAATACACTTGGTCATACACTTTTAGATCTATACACGTAGGTTGTTGAGAAGGAGAATTAGCAGGTATTCACATTCATACAGATCCATTATTCTTTTTAAGAACCCAAAAAGACTCAGAAACTAGAGAGCTGAAACTGAAGAGAGTTTTTTGAACAGACCTGCTGTTGTGATCAAAGTAAAACGTGCGTCTACTCCTTGTTAAAGTCAGAAGGTGTACACCTTACTTCACCCGACTTGGCTCTTACTTTGATTTTTTTGGTTACTTGATTCTAATGACACTGAGTGACGTTTTTTTTTAATGTTTTTCATCTCAGACAGCACTTCATCTATGTTATTTGACAAGATGTGTAGAGAGCACTAATATCCAGTGTCAAAAAGCACTTTTAAGTTTTTTGTGCATGAGGGGGGCAGTATGCACAGATTGGTGTTGAAGATGCTTAAGTTGTGTATTTTATAGTGAAAATAATTGTTAAATAAGCCATACAATATCTTTATGTAATTGTAATAAAATTCAGTAAATTCAAATGCTCAGTAATTCAGTTGAAATGCTATTGTATTGTGTCCATCGAGTTAATTTTTCTGCATGTGTATGTGCATGAATAAATTTATCTTAATGACTATATATTTTGTGGGATTCTATGCACTATGTGTTCAGAATAAAGGACTAAAATTTATGTCCTTGTCTGGTACTGTCTTATACAGGAACACATTGATTACCCTGATACTTTGATAATGGGGAAATTGTGGGTTGTAACAGCTAACAGGTGTTCTAAATGATGGCAGCTATAAAGTACTCCAACACAGAGAGACATAGAGACATAGAGAGAGACTACAATCAAGTTTTTGGAACATCCTTAGTTTATAGTTTTGCATTCAAGGACCAATGTGTGCATGTTTTGAGTTACTTAAATATGCTCTCTGGAGTGTTGCAATTAAAACTTGGATACTGTGTTATGTAAACATCTGATTAAGGTTTCTAAAATATGCTTTCTAACTCAAAGTTTTATTTGTGTTTTTAGCCATAACACACAAAATGTGATTAAAAAGTTATGAATATGTATCTGTTGAATTTAAGGTTTGACAGCCTGACTTTTTTAGCAGAGAAAACATCTTATTGTGTCTACTGTCTTCTATTACTGCACTTATGGAATAATAATCAAAGTAAAAAGAGTGTTGACTTCTTAGTGTAAAGATTAAGATGGTGTGCAATAGCTGTTACCGTATAATAAGTGAGACGTAACCTGTCTTTTTGCAGACAAAAACATTAGAAAGATGTAGATAAAATAAATGCTGCATTCCAGCAAACCTAATTTCCCCTTTCATGCCTCATACATGTGATAATGTGTATTAAAAAATAGGTTTATGCTATTCAACTATTTGCGAAATGATTGACATAAAATATTGTATGTATAAATTAACACGCAGACCTATAATATTAGTTTGGTTTTGAGATTGTGATAGTAAGTAGTAAATAAATTCATGGTGGATAGTCTTTAAATTAGGCTTGTATTTCAAAAATGTCTGTCAAAGACAGTCAGACATAATGGACTTCGGGATGGTTTATTCAGTATATTGGACTGACATGACTTCAGACAAACCATAGTCAGTCATTACATAGAAACCAGCCAAAGCCTGACCTTACTGTATTATAAAATGTGTCTCGTGCCAGCTGATAAATGTGTGAGTACAGGCGTGTGGCGGATGTCCTCATGGAGGCCAGGGTAAATCCAGGCTTACGCTCATAAAACAAAGCATCATTCCCGATTATGTAACAGTGGTACTGAACATGATGACATGTGCAGCCTGTCGTGTAATTTAACCTCCTCTGTTTTACTCAGCATTGTAAGGAACATGCTCTTTTTTGAGTTTATCTCATTTCATGTTTGTGTATTCTCTCCTTGTCTGTTTCTCTTCCAGTCCGAACCGCCCTAATAGCTATAATTGGATTCATGCCAACAAAAGGAGAGGGAGCAATAGGATCTCTTGATTATACCCCAGAAGAGAGGAGGACCCTTGCCAAGAAGTAAGACGTGGTAGATGAAAATCTGTTCAGTGTTTATTCTGCACACCATGTTTTTTTGTTTGTTTGTTTGTTTTTGTTGCATTGCTATAGATAAAGAATGTGAATGAGGTGAGTGTGGGGAGTGGTGTGGATCACTGTATGTAGTACTGATGATGTGACCTTGATGAATAGGCAACCATGCAGGTTAAGGCAGAGTATCCCAACAGGGAAACTTGTAAAGTAGTCCTCATTGGTGAAAAATATATTTATGTATATTTAGTGTATATTTAGAAGGGGGCAAGTGGTAAAAACAAACAAAATCCAGAAGGCATTTGGGGAGAAAAAAATGATTTCGGAGAAATCACAAATGAAAGTAACTGTAATGACTGTATTTTTATCTAAATCAGCTACACTGTTAAAAAGGATTTGGACTTTGAGTCAGCAGGACTCATGTTGTCAAGTTGAGACAACTCATTGCCCATCACAACGAAGTAAGATGAGTTGAGACAACTTCAACTTGAAAAAAGCGCGGAAACTCATCCAAAACTCACAATAATGCGTTGAGTCAACTTCAGAAAATACGTCGATGTGGGCATTTCAACCAACACGCATACGCCCGCAATGTGACATCACACGCAGTGTTGAACTCTGAAAAGTCCGCACCGGGGCTGCCGTATAGCTAGGTTGGGAGCGCAGGCGGCCAATGTACGGAGCGCCCAGTCCTCCACCTAGCGGTCGCGATTAACTCAAACTCCAACCATTTGCTGCAGGTCATTCCCCCCTCTCTCTCCCCGTTTCCTGTCACCCTTCTAGCTTTCCTGTCATTAAAGGCGAAAAGCCTCAAAAAAATATTTAAAAAAAAAAAGTCTGCACTGACCGGCCGATCTTTTTGCCCGGAGCCGAGCCGTCCAAGTAAGTAACGTTGGGGAGGGGATTAAATAGAGTGCATTTTGAATTTAAAAAGTGAGTCAAATTGTCTAAGTTAATGTAGTAAGTGGGAAAAGTTAAGTAAGGGGAATGTTTAACAGGCATGGGGATCAAATTTTAGGTTATATCAGTAATTATGAAGGGTTAAGTTTATGCAGTAAAGTAGGTAATATTTAGTGTCATGCTTTTAAGGCGGGTTATATTCAACATAAAATTAGTAGTGTATGAGGATCTAGAGTAGTTATTTATTCTGAACAGCTTGAGATTAAAGAAGTAAACTAAAAACTGAAGTTAAAGAATATAAGAAAATGTTAAAAAGTTGAAACCTTGATCCTTCAATCAGAACACAAGTTTAAGTCACATGGCTCCTCTAGCCAATGAGAAATGTTCTCCCATAATGCAAAGTTTTGTAGATTTTACTAAAAAGGAAAAAACTTGTTAATATTTTGAAATGTATTTTTGTATGTCTTAATGAAGTGTTCCTGTTAAAACCATAAGCAAATAAATATAAAGATTTGGTTTTGTAAACTGTGGTGAAACCCTGAGTAAGGAAGGTGGTCAGATGAGAGGAGTTTGGGTACACAGCAGCTTACCCGAGTCACCCCTCACTATCCCTGTCCTGAGAAACTGGCTGCATAGAGAGTAGCATTATTCTCTTGCATTCCTAAATGGAATGTTTTTGCTAAGTCAGTGTTTTTCAACCGGTGTGCCGTGGCACACAAGGGCACACTCATGTGCTGCGTCACACCTGATGATCGTCAAAGATCGTCAGGTTGTGCTGCAAACCAGTTGAAAAACACTGTGTTAAGCTAAAAAGTCTTGACACCTCACCCTATGACACATTTTCCACTCCACATTACTTCATACAGAAAGTTGAGTCAACAAATCGCGAGTTGTGTCAATTATGTATGCCATGTTGAGCCAACTTCACAGTTGCAGGAACTTGATAAAATAAGTTCAACCAACATCTCTTAAAGTTATCTCAACTAATATTTTCAAGTTCAACTTACTTGATACAGGCAGTTGAGTCAACAGACTGCATGTTGCATCAACTCGTGTTTTGAAGTGTAATAAACTTGACTCAGTTAAGTTGACTCAACTTAACTCAGTCAAAGCAACAAGATGACTTGACTCAGTTAAGTTGAGTCAACTAATCTTTTTTTACAGTGTAATATTGTCAAGTCCAATCAGCTGCCAGTATTTAACTTGGGCTAATGCAATCAGTAACATGGGCACAGATACTACACTATGTCTGTTAAAAAAAATCCATAAAATCCATCTCACAAAATATTAAAGTGCATAAATATTAAAGTAAAATAAGTAAGTTTATACCATAAAACCTGAAGAAATTTGACGGTCATGATTTATCTTATTTTCTCAACCTATTCCAGCAGTCAGCATCAAGTGTCATACATTTTGTGATTCATGAGAATCTAAAGTTTCAGATTTGACCCTAATTTTATATATATGTTGTTTGAGAATAGATTAACTTAACCCAAACCAAGAGAAACCTAAACAAGTTAGAGACATTTTTTTAATAATATTTCAAGCAAACAAAGACGTGTAATACCATCAATTTAAAATGTTTTAAGCTTTAAAACAATGAATTCTTTTAAATCTCTGAGGATTAAACAATAATCCTATTTCGATTCCAAAATAGTGAAAAGATAAGAGGTCAATTGTTTATTTAACAAAAGTAACTTTATTCCTTTACTTTTTTAAAAAATGGTGAACAAAAATAAAATCCTGTCTTGCAGCTAATTAGCTTATGACATATGTTGCACTGTTTATTTTTTATTTATATATATATATATATATATATAAATAAACAATAAACAGGGGGAGGGGGGGGGCTTCTGGCCTTTATTTGATAGGACAGAGTTGAAACGGGGATAGAGAGAGGGGGTAGCGACATGCAGCAAAGGGTCGGAGCCGGAGCTGAGCTCGCGACCGCTGCTCGGTGGACTGAGTACTGTTGGTACCAAGCCTCTTAGGTGTGCTCTGCCAAACTGGTCCTGTACTTGGCTCTAGGCTGAGACAAGATCAGTGCCAGGGCAACATAATGTGGATGATGCGGATAAGATGGCATTAACACAGCAGATGTCTTACAAGAATAAAATATTATCAGCACCTGAGCATTATTTGACATTAACTTCACTAATAACTGCCTTGTCACTAAGGGAAAGGAGCATGTTAAAGCTAGTCCTGTTATTGCAAGTTTATAAATTCATTATCGCCAAAATACTTGGCGTCTGGAGGAAGCATGAATGAGCATGTTGTTCTTCATTTTGCACTGCATTCTCCTCAGAGAAAAGATTACAAAGCCTGAAGAAAAGGATCCAGCTTAAGTCGCTCCTTTATTAGCAGATGAGATGGGGGTCTCAATCAGCAGGCTGTTTCATTAGCACATGTAGATTATATGGACAGTAAGGCACCCTTTGCTATAAATACATTCCTTCTTATCTCCTTGATGGAAAATGTTTTTCTTCTTTTTCTACTGGTTCTGAGGCTGAGAGTGACTTCTTCGGTTTCTCATCTTCTGTTTCTGTCCTTCTGGTAAATGTAAGGACTGTCAATCAAAAAACAGCATCTGCACACCAGGAAAAGGCTCCTGTCCATTTTTTTCAGAATTTTAGAAGTTTGTGACTGACATAACTGTCAAAAAAAGTTGGCCAGCTTTTACTATGACAGGACAAACCTGTGGGGGCCTTGTGGAAGTCTGGAAAATCAAAAAAAAAAAAAGTTTTTCTTAAAAAATTCCCATTACCCGAGTGAACATTTCATACAGGAGACCTTCAGTCATGAAATTTATTGATATCTATTGTAAAAAGTAATTCACATTGTAAGAAAAAAGTGGCCTGACTGTTTTTTTTCTGACACAAATTTGTCAAATCAAGGTATTTCTAAATGTATATGTAATTTTTCCAAACAAAATAGTTAAAATAGAATTAAACTGCACATCAATCAGTTTTCCTTACCATTAACTAATTAAATATTTTTTCAAAATTCACAGTGCCATCCCACAGAGCAGTGCACAAGCTATATGTAAAGTAACACTGGCTCTTAATAACTCAAACCTAATAGCAGTGCTATTATATATAGTGACAAGTGTTACAGGATGAAAATGGCTGTAATGATTGCATGTTGACCTGAAAAGGTTAGTCACAGTCCATACTGAATTTTAGTTTTTCAGTTTTTCTGAATTTTTAAGTTAACATCTTAGGGCACACTAATCCCCAAGTCTTCCTCTGGCCTGCACTCACACTGCTTCACTCTCAATCAGGCCTGAGCACAATAATAATAAACAGCTTTGACAGTGAAGAGAAAGCCATACGTTGGCGACTTAATAATTCACTATTACAAAGTGATGCATCAAGTTCTTTTATAATGTCAGCAATGGAAGAATACTGGACATATAATGATGGCTCCGTCTCTGATCCTGGCACTGTCTGGGATGCATTCAAAGCAGTCCTGAGAGGGCGACTAATTCAATATTGCTCATATCAAAAGAGTAGGGAGTCTGAAAAATTACTTAACCTAGAGCAACAGCTGAAACATCTGAAACTTCAGTATATTTAAACATAAGACCAAATTACATGGAATAATATGAATACAGTAAAATTTGAAATAAATAGCATTCTCCAAAAGAAAGCTGAATTCGCCCTATTTTGCACTAAACAACGTTATTATGTACAAGGTGAGAGAGCAGGAAAACTGTTGGCACACAGAGTTAAACAGCTCAGTGCACAAAATGTTATTGCATCGATTTTTAATACCCAAAATGAATTCATTACAGGAAAAAAGGAAATTAATAAGGTATTTCGGGACTTTTATCAGGAACTTTATAAAACACAAGGGGAGGTTGCAACAGACCAGTATAAGCACTTTTTTTCAACCTTAGAGGTGCCCCATTTCTCTTCATCCAATAAGGAACTACTGGAAAAAGAAATCTCATTACAGGAGGTAAAAGATGCAATAAAAGACCTTAGATCAGGCCGTGCCCCTGGAGACGATGGTTACCCATCAGATTTTTACAAAAAATTTAGTGACATACTTGCCCCTAGGTTATTGGATGTATTTCGTAGTGCGCTGACAAAGGGCCTACTACCTGTAAGCATGAGGAAAAGTTTTATCACAGTAATTCATAAAAAAGGGAAAGACCCTTAGCAATGTGGCAGTTATAGACCCATCTCATTAGGAAATGTAGACGGTAAGATACTTGCCAAAATACTGTCGAATAGATTGGATGGTATACTCCCCTCAATAATTCATCAAGACCAAGTAGGATTCATCAGGGGACGATCATCTGCAGATAACTTGAGAAGGCTGCTGCATATACTGTGGGGAAATAAAGACAGCCCAGACCCTGTCATGGCCTTCTCTCTAGATGCAGAGAAGGCCTTCGACAGGGTCGAATGGGGCTTTTTATTTTACACACTGAATAAATTTGGTTTTGGACCATCATTCCTAGCATGGGTTAAATTATTATATGTGGACCCCATGGCATCAGTGTTGTGCAATGGTGTCTTATCACCTCCATTTCAATTATACAGAGGCACAAAACAAGGCTGCACACTTTCTCCTCTCATCTTTGCAATTGCCCTCGCAATTGCCCCCCTAGCTATTGCAATACGAAACAATGTAAATATTAAAGGGGTTATAGCTGGTCATCAGGAGCATAAATTATTCTTGTACGCTGATGATATATTGCTGGTCTCACGCAATCCACAAACTGCTGTCCCGATAATTGGATCTCTGATTGATAGTTTCACCTATGTGAAGAATGCTCACATCAAGTGTACATTCACTTTGCATACCCATGCTTGTGCATGAGCTACCGTAAATCACCTCCTCCAACTGTGCCCGGGCCAAGGAAGTGTACCGTGCTTGAGTGTGGAATGAAGCACTCACACTAGTCAAACAAACTGGATTTTAGGGATTAAACATGCTTTGGCATGGTACAGATTACCTAGAGTGAGTGTACCCTTAGTCTTCTCTCCTATCTATACATTTCTGAGTTAACCTTAGAAGGTTGGTGTGTTATTGTGATGGAAAGGAAATAAAGGAAGCATAAACTGAACATTAAATTCCTTTAAATCAAAAATTCATTTATTAAGGAATTAATGATTAAACAACTGAAATCATGAATACAGCAAGAATGGATCAACCTGACCAGAGACAACTTGGATAGAGAAATTAGTCAGTGGATTCACAAAGAGAACTAGCGGGTGAAATCTTTTGCGATTGGGGACATAAAGCCTGAGCATTGATGAGAGCCAAAGGAAAATATATAAGGTGATTAGATACTGTATCATAGCTATATTAAAAGTTATCCCAATTTAAGAATAACTTTTGAAATATAATTACTAATCAATGGAGTACAAGACTGGATTCCATTGATATGTATCCATCTGTCATCTGAAGCTTTGAACTCTCTTATTTTTACCATTTTGGATATCATGATGCATCTTTGGCTTTAGTCTGTTTTCTTTCTTGCAGCAGATTGAGAGGTGCTCACTCTCTCTGTCTCTCAGATCGCACCTGCATTTGTAAACTGGTGTGGATCTAAAGTTTCTTCATTTCTAACTTTGTTGTATTTGGATGTGGAACAGGTTTTCTGCTGCAAGTTCTTGTTGGTAGAATTGGTTGGAAGTGGGCTTTCGGTGTGTTTAATATGTCTCTATAGACTGGATTCAGCTGATCTCTGGACGGTGACGACAAGTTAGTCTGCAGCAGAACAGACCAGTGATCCGATCCCTTTCCCCCTTTTGGACAGAGACTCTAAATTCTAAAGTCAACATTGCATACCAAAGTACAGAGAAGTCTAGAGTAAGGGTTGTTAATATCTGTGTGAAGGCACCAAACAATGCTCACCCCCTCTGAATCTGTTCTGTCTTTTGATCTAATTTTTCTATTACAAAATGAATGAAGTTTGTTACAAGTTGAGTGCTTCTATGTTAAAAAGATGACTTGCATACATTCTGAAAAATCCCAAAACCTTTCAGGATAAAACAAATTAGTATGAAGTCACAAAATATATGTGATAGACAATTTCTAGACCAATCAAGTTCTAGATGTATTAAATCATGTTACAATCATGTTACATCATTGTATTCTGTATATCTACACAATACATGTATAACTAGTGAAATATGTAAAAATAGTATGTAGTACATTCAATTAATACATAAATGTCCATAAATTTTAGCAACCCTGTATTTGAATGTCACAGCTTTTTACCGAAATTTACTAGGATAACCGACGTCATTTTGCCCATGTCGGTAAATTCAGTAATTTAATTAAAAAAAAAGTCTTTTTTGTCTGTTTTGACTGTGTGTGCTGGTAGGCTATGTTCATTCCCCTTTAAAACGAGTGTGTGGTCACGTGACTCCACCCATCAAGTCTGAACAAGAAGGGAATCAGACGATGAGAAAATGGCTGATGGTTCAAATGAAGAAGCGGCTGACACAGCTGTAGACGAAGTAACGTCAGTCGAAGTTGATCCTGTTGTGCTTGTTCCGAAAAGAAATTCGACATCTGTCGTT
>JAPZDZ010000010.1:676935-688119 GCA_029783805.1 Acanthurus tennentii
TGCTGTTTTGTTAATCTTCATCACGGAGAACAGCTTCTCACTCAGATATGTGCTACCAAACATGCACAAGGTTCGAGGCACATGTAGATGGAGCTGGGGCATTGCTTCAGGAATGGAGCGAATAAACTGTGCGGGTCCTGCAGTGTCGTACTTTGCCTTTAGTGTCCCATTACACTGCAGCTCTATCAGTTCCATCTGAATCTGTACAGGTGTCACGCCAAATCTATCTTAAAATAAAGTCATATGGCTAAGTTATTAGCCATACTGTCTTTTTTAACCACAATTCATCTTTTTTCATAGCATTATGTTCTTTGGTGACTGTGATGTTTTTATTACTGATAGACATGTCAACCAAAACAAGAAAATAAGACTCAAGTTGTAATAAGGCAAAATTATCCTTCGGGCAGATATTTTGATTTCTCAAACACAAACACAGATGTATAATATCATCAGTAACTGCTGAATTGCATTGCAAAAAAAGAGCCATCAGTAGTGTTACGAGTCTAACATGAATGTCATTCATTTAGAGTCAATAAACAAACAACTGTGTCCCTAAAGAAACTGTGTGTTTCTTTAGGCAATGATTCAGATTCAGAACACTTTATTAGTCCCAGGGGGCAATTTACTTTACAGTTAGTTCTGTCCATAGCAACAACATAAGTAAAAGAAGAACAAACAACAAGAAACACTACAAAATTTAACAACTCGATCATCTTATTATTCATTTACAGGTTATTGTGCGATAAGTAGCCTTATTGCAGATAGGACAAAGGAGTTTGCATAACGGTTTGTTTTCCGCACTGGCACATAAAACCGCCGACCTGAGGGCATAAAGGTTAAAAGACTGAAATGTCGCCAAGCACATGATTAGGGTGGGACAATATTCTGTCTACTTTCTGGACCACTCGTTCTTTTCAGAGAGAGCAGAGGTCCTTTAGCTGGACACCAGTAATTTTTGAGCACACTCTGGTCATTCAGACACTTCTTATCCTTCACGGATAGACCACCAAACCAGCAAATAAAAGAAAAGGTTAAAAGACTGAAATGACATGCAAACTGCTCCCTGGGAAAAGTTTCCAAAAAGTGGCTGCCTCCATACCTTCGGTTGCATTGTGGATGGGCCAGGGGCACAACAAGATAAAATGTCACAATTACCTCATTGAATATGCAGTTATGTTATAGCTAACGACATGACAGCTCATGATTTCTCATGGTGGTAACAAAACAAGCTTTCCAGCTGGGTTTTTTTTGGAGTACAGCAGTGCTGGTCAGAGCAGCGATACAGAGACTCGACGTGATAAACAGAACTCAGTGTGATGATGCATCTGACAGGACTGAGGCTGAGCTCACCATCCAAACTAAAATCAGGCTCAACACCACTCAGCTTAACAGACAGGTTTTGGCAGCTTGTGGGAGACAGCTATCTATTCACTGGGATTCTGAGCATTTCAAACATAATATATGTGGGATCTGACTCTCTTATCCCTGGCATACAAGAAAACA
The DNA here is from genome assembly GCA_029783805.1 of Acanthurus tennentii. NCBI lineage: Eukaryota > Metazoa > Chordata > Actinopteri > Acanthuriformes > Acanthuridae > Acanthurus > Acanthurus tennentii. The sequence goes on from JAPZDZ010000010.1 coordinate 678,439, forward strand.
CCTGTCAGTGCAGTCAGGCCTCCTCAGTTTGCTCTCTCCACCCACATCAACATCAGCCTTATCTGTCCAACAAAGATGTGTCCAACTTTTTTTTTTTTGGTCATCTTACACCTTAAACAGTATGCATTGGTTCTAATTTGGAAGATAAGGACAAAATGTCTTTATCATATTAGTTCATGTTACACTGGTACACTGGGGGTTTAGATTCTCCGAGTACTATGACCAAAAAAAAAAAAAAAACTCCCTTTAAGGGGTGCTGTTACTTTGCGAGGATAGTCTGGGTTGGAGATTAATCCTGACCCTAAAGGTAACATCTTTTCATCTACTGCCTCTCCCTATCTGTTGAGTTAGATGTGAGAGTGTGATCTAATCATCCCTTGATGCAGCATCCTCATCCTTCTGAAAGGCGGTATATGTGGACTTCTCACTAGTTTGGTGAGGTTAATGATTTCCCTCCTTGTCATTTGCCAGCATTTGTCTCTGCTGGCAAACTCTAGTGACTGACCTCCTGCTGCAGTCGTGTGTTTCCTACACCTCATGTCCTCACGTACATGAATATTGGGCAAAACAAAGCTTTTTTTCTGTGTTTTGGCCTTTTGTCCATACATAAATGCAATTTTATTTTTACTAAAAACAAACCTTTGCAAAAACTTCAGCCGGATTGAAGATATTCAGAAACTCTGATAGCAGTGTTGTCATGTCAGTGTTAGTTAGGCATGCTCTTGACAGCTCTACTTGATGTTATGTTTATATTTCACTCAGAAATGTATTTAAAATAAAGCTTTTGCGGGCATGATTTTCTTTAAATCACAGAAAGGAAAACCCCTGTTTTTAGAAAAAATACCTATATACAAGACATATGCTTGTCATAACAGGTGCACTGGTCGAAAGCAGTTGGGAACCACTTTTAGACATAGTAGTTTGACAGTAAAATTAATTTGACTCTTGGTTGATAGTTTCCTCAATACTCAGTCAGTTCACACATCATTGGTGTCTGAAATGTGTTTCAGCCTCTAAAGGAGAACATGACAGAAAAATGTTTAGGAACCTCTGACTGAATGGCAAGTGTGCTATACTAGAAGTATGTCTGTTAAGCTCCCACTGGTGGAACTGCTGTTATTTTCTACTGCTACAAGGGCTCTCTGCCTGCGTGCTAGTTAAATAAATGCTATAGCGAGAAACCATTGTTTTTTGACTCTGAGGGACCCTAAAGCCTAAACCATTGAATATTTATGTACCACTAAACTATTAATCTCATTCAATGACATGCAGCACAGTTGACACTAAGGATTATTTAGGCTTTGCTGATTACTCTGCCTGATGTTTAGCCTAATTAAAACAGACTTGTCTTCAGCATTCTGTTATTTGTTTTTCAATCCTTTTAAGCACCAAAATATTGCACAGAGCAGTGGGTTTTTTTAAAGCCCCTCAGTGTAGGTCAATCAAGGCCCCTCAATTTGGCGTAATTGTACAGCAGCAGCATGCCAGCTGTACCGGTTGCACTGAGTTAACGTGTAAAATCAAGCAGCAAGACATGAGTGCTCTCCTTTAACATCATCGTTGATGTGTTATGGTGGCTTGAATCCTGTGATTCCACGGCTTCCTTTCACCAGTTCGGATGATATGGACGAGCTTTGTTGCCTAAGAGGATTGATTTTGGCGCCAGCTGCTACCCACAGAACCACAGCAACAGAGTCTGAAGGAGCAGAGAGGAGGGTCAACTTAGATTAGTGTTTCTCAGTTTGGATAAACTGAGGAGGGCCACGTCAAAAATAGGACTCGCCATCTGTTGCTGACGTTGGAGGGACAAGACGTAAAGAAGTATTTCTACTGCAAGAAAGATGGTCTTTTAATAAAATGGGGGTTTCTATGCAGTGGAAAGAAGTATTAGGTGCAAGGTCAAATTCCTACACTAGTATTGTCAGAGTGCTGCTCAGAGAGCTGATCTAAATGTTGCAAGCACAAGCTGTAGTACATGTTCTCAGTTGCTTGATCATCATCTGAACCTGAACCCTACATGTGTTTGCATGACCATCAGTGTATCCACATTTGTGATTTCATTATGTTCATCATGGACCTGAAACTTGGGTCTCAGGCTACGATCCACAGACCGAACTTCATCGTCAGACTCACCACTAATTCTAGCACAAGCATAGATATAACCCCAATTTTCACAACCACACTGGCTACCTTTACATTTAAAAATTGATTTTAAAGTTGTAATAATCAAGATTTTATTTGACCTAACTGGGACTGGCCCTCAAGTATACCAGTAAATGTTAAATACCATAAATTAAATTGATTAAAACTGCCAAAATTTAGATTTAAATTTTCTTTTCTTTATCTCATCCCCTGCAGTCAAATACAGAAAAAGTTAAATATATATATTTTAAACTTTTTGACACATAGGTTCTGTTCCAAAGTTTCTGCCTGTTAAAGGGAATTTTTGTCCTTGTCACTGCCAAGTGCTTGCCCATGTGGAAATTGCTTTCAAATGTTGGGTTTTAATAAATTAAATTATAGAGTTCGGTTTAGACCTACTCTATATGTAAAGTGTCTTGAGACAACTTATGCTGTGATTTCGCGCTGTATGAATAAATTTGATCTGACTTGACTATTCTGTTTGTATAATTCTTTTTTAGTCTTGCCATGAAGGGACTACAAATTACATTTTATTGTGTTGCATTGAGCTGTAAAATTATAGCAAATAAGTGTGGTATCTTGCATCTTATAAACCAAGGACAACTGGGCACTTTTAGGGCCCCATCACTGTGGAATGATTTCCAGGAGGAAATCAGGCGAGCCACATCTTTGTCCTTGTTCAAATCTTTTTTTCAAAAAGAAAACTGCAAAAATTCACCTTTTAGCTATCTGTTAGCTTAACATATTCCCTTCTCTCTCTGTCTGACAATCAGTTTTATTCTTGCATCAATTTGATTATCTGTATATAATTTATTTTAGTTTATTCCCACGTTACTTTTCTTTTAGGGTGCTTTTATTTTTTTTTCTAGATTATAGTTTTATCAAGTTTTTATAGAGTCTGTTTTTAATTTTGCTGTTGAAAAAGCTTTGTTCATGTGATTTCAAATGTTGGCATACAAATATTAGAACTACTACTAATAACAATCATAATATTAATAATAAAACCATAATAATAATAATAACAATATTTAGAATTAGTGATCGAAAAGGACAACAAAAAGGTTGTCCTGTTAGCTTTACAGCCACACATGCCACAAACCTCACTGGGCAGATCTTTGATTTGTGAAAGCTATGTAGGTGATTGTTTCTTTCACTAAGCCTTTCATTCCCATCCTTCTCGACAGGCAGAGGCATCACCAGCCACACAAGTAGTAGAGGAACATCGGCCCCCTGCTGCACCCGCCCCCGGTCGCCCACTCAGCCCACGGCAACGTCGCGCCCAGCAGCACAGCCAGCAGGGCCAGAGAAACAGCAGAGATCCAGCTAGCAGGCCCGCCTTCACCCCGGCCCCTCGCCAACCTCAGGTTGAAAGCAATGCAGGCTCTGCGGTCCTCATCGTGCTGCTCACTTTGGCCCTTGCCGCTCTCATCTTCCGCAGGATCTACCTAGCTCAAGAGTATGAGCTGTGATCATCTAGGCTGCCTCCCCCCTTCCCCACCTTTGAGTTAAGCCCTCCTGCTACCACCCAAACAGAACTATGACCTGCTGAAGTGGAACCAGAGCCGAGGCGTCTGGCACTGACTTTCTGCCCTCCCTGCTTGTCCACAGAGGGTTCAGTCTCCACTGAGGGGGAACATTCCTGCAGAGGAGGCGCTCCACTCACCATAACACCTACAGGGTGTCTTTTAATCAATGTGAAATATAACTTTCCAGAGTTTCATGCATTTTTAAAAACAGAGAGCTTTGTTGTGTTTGTGATCAGTTCAGCAGCCACACACACTATACAGTATGGCCCCTTCTATGTAACTATTGTCTGTCCTAGGGCTGCCGCTTGCTCCCTTTATTAAATTAAAACTGTAATATAATATCTTAACAACATAGAATTACGAGGGAATTTGTCTCAAGGTTATAATTTAATCATGAAATTATCACAGATGTAGCACAAAGTGTATGTGCTATAATGACCTTCTCTTCATGTACTTTACTTGCCTGTTAGGTCAGGTCAGTCACGCTATACGGGGCTCTTTTTAAATAGTGCAAGTGTAGCAACCACTGTGTGGAAGACTTAAAGTGCTCCAGATATTTTGGTTCATATGGATTTGGTTTGTGTGGTACTTGAGTCTTAATTCTACCATATTGCACATTTTTATTAAGGGTCACACCATGTTGTAAATGATGTGATATTACACTTTTCAAGAGCAGAGCAGGAAAACCCCCTCTAGCTTAAAAGTTTGAATCATCCCAGTGTTGCACAGATTGATCAGGCCTGGTGAGCTGACGTCTCATACAGAAACAGGCAGAATGATGGGTTATTAATTACCAGTTTGATGTGTGTAAGGTGCGTGTAACAGCTCCCCTAAATTCAGAGACCACAGATTTATCAAGTTGCTGTTGGAATTAATGAGTTGAAAGAAAAGCTTTACAGTAAAAAGCAGCTATGGAAAAACAGATACTGTAGGAGTCACTAAAACTATTTTACCTAAAGTCATGTAACAGCATTCTTGTAACCACTGTAATGTGTGACTGCAGTGGTTGGTGTTCCAGGGATGTTATCACACTTTGTTCTAGTGAGTATTGGAGAACGTGCCTTAAGGTCACAATTTCTGACACAGATACTTGACTTTTCCCTTGCCTTTTAATATAAACTGACAGCACCAAAAAAAAATCTGCCAGTTGTCAACAGAAGCCCTGCAGAAGTCAGCTTCTATTTCTGTATTGGCCATGAGAAACTGTGACTGTACTGTACTCTGGAAAACAAGCAGAAATAGCTGCATCTAAATAATGTCAGATTCTTGACCTTCTTGCTCACATTTTTAGAAAATGAATAACTATAATGTCATTTAATAATAATGGCCACTTGTACAGGTGTGATAGCATCCTTGTAACAGCATCTCCCAGAGTCACAATTTAAAGGGGAACTCCACAATTTTCATACACCAAAATATTTTTTAAGGGGCTTGTTGAGTAATACTGCATATGTGAAACATGTTGTATATATAAAGCCCTTTGTGTCTCCAGAGGGCCCTGTGTGAAGTCTAATAAATGTGCTAAAGTGATGTCACTTGAGTCAGGATTGGTTGGTACTAAAGAGTACAGTTTTGAAAATAAAACAGTTGTTGTGCAGCTAAAAGAAGTGGTCACATGTTACCCACTCCTCATCTCTACAGGATGGAGGCTCCTACATAAGTCGCTACTAGCATCACACAGGAATTTCTGACTGCCAACTGTAAGCAGTCAAATGGCATTATTAGTCATTTCCATGCTAGATTTTCTAAGAGGAAAAATGTGTGGATTAAAAAGAGACTATCTCTGGTTCTGCTGCATCCATTTGAATGCTTTTAGTTTTAAAGATATCCATGATGGTTCTGAAAATGTTACAGAATTGCAATTACAGTAAAAGGAGCACTCTTGCAGATGGTCACAAAATATGATGTAACACCTCTAGTAATCTCATTAAACTGTAAGCTAATTGCATCTACTGGTTAAAGGGTGTTCAATTGAATTTGATTATTTATATTTAAAGCTTTGCTTCATAATTGCTGCAAAGTCATAATAATTAGTTTGCTTTTGTTGACAAAATTGCCAAATAATTAATGTGGTGACTTCACTCTAGGAACACAAGTGGTTCTAAGATCTCAGTTACACTCATACTAGCTTTCTCTGTGCTGCCTCATTTAAATCAAACTCCTACCTATACTGGGCAAAAAAACAAAACCAAAAGCATGAAGAGTGTTTGAAGGTTAAAAATTACTGAACTGTTGGCACGCAGCTTGCTCTTGTCGTTGTGCTTCCACTCAAACGGAGCCCACAGTGAAACAATTCCAAAAAGGAAATGAGTTGACTGATCCAGCATAAATACAACGTGTTTCCTCGAGTGCAGCGCGAGGGCATAGTGCTTTGAACTGTTATCACCCCAGCAATGTTTACTGGTTAAATAATTTAAGGGATTATTTTCACCAGCAACAATGATTCTGTTCTTTAGAAAACACATTAAACATGCAGGTTCACCCAACTGTTTGCTTACTTTCAACTTAAGTAGAACTCATTGTAATTTTTAGAATGATTGCGGTTTTACATCTACAAATGATTTTACCTGTATTTATTTTATTCCAGAATGGGAATTTGAGTTAATTTTCATGTGGACACTGCTACATTCATTTGTATCTCTCCCCCCTCACTGCTTCCCTCCCTGTCTCCCCTGCTGTTTCGTGGTAATCACACCACATCCCTGTGCGTTAATCTCTTGTTTAGCTTGCACTCTCTGAAGCTGGGTGCAAACAGTCTTTTTTTTCCCCCCTCATGGTTGTATAAATGACCCAAAAACTGTCTGACGTGTACCCTCTTTGATATACATTGAGTAGGGGTTTATCACTCTGATGAGACTTGGACTGGGAAGCAGTTTAAATTCACTCTTCACATCGTAGCTGACGGCTTTTTGACATGTACAGCAACTTGGCAGCATACAAATCGCTCGGAGGTAGTCATAGCAGTCTACCTCTGCTACCTGGGGAACAAACCTGTCTCTGTAGTTTTTCTCTTATTTTAGGAACATTTTATACCTCCTTATGTCCAGGTATTATTTGAAGGCAGCAGGAATTCTTTATGAATATCCATATTCTCTGAATCCCTTCATATCTGTCTCTTCAGTACGTGTGCCCAAGGCTGATATACTGGGACAGAAAATAAATTGCTTGAATGAAATAATGTGTTTTCCGTGTTTCGGGTTTCATTGTAATGTCTTTTAATAACTACACATTCCACAAGGAATATGAAGGACTGCTTATCTTAAAATATTCCTTATGATGGATCAGGTAATCCCCAGACCCTAACGTGTGTAAAATATGATCAGCTACATCTCCCATCTCACATTTTCTAAAATATATGGCTGTGAATGACCACAATCACAAAGGTAAGACTTCTGGTTATCTAACGTCTGTGAAAAGGGAAAAAGCTGTTTATTTCTGCTGTTGTTCAGAGTTTGTGTGCTCCCCAATACCTGTGTCGGTTTTCTCTTGTTAGTTTCTCTGATGTCAGTCCAAAAACATGCAGTTTCTCAACTGTGTGAATGTGATAGTATATGGTGGTCTGTCTCTAATCCTCTGGTGCTGAATGTGCCTTGCCTCTTCTCAAATTTCAACCTGAATTTGAATGAGTTAAAGCAGAAAGCTGACATGTTTAAGTTGTTGTAAACACCTAAAAGGAACACCAGCTTAACTAGCTGTAATGAGCATAGTTTTGAAGGGTTTTAACCACACCAGCATTGTTCATTTTTGTGTGTTCTAAGCCAGAGCTATTGATCTAAGACTTGAAATTAGGATTTAAGTCAGGTTTAAGTCATGAAGTACAGATTTGGACATTGTTTTCTTTCAAATCACATATAGTGTGTAGGAAGTCAAGTCTCGTGGACATAATTTTACAGCAATAAAGGCCAAATTCTCAAGTCCTGACATCGTAATAATCTTTAAAAATAAGACAGTAAATATACAGTACTTGTATTGTTAGACCCAAGCAAAGCAGTTTTTAAAGCAAAATATGTCTGTTTCATTTCTATCATTGGCATTCAGGGCTCCGAACTTTCAAAGGACTTGAATTTTCCTGAGAAGAATTAAGACTTCACTCAAACATGATCTTAAGGACTCAAGACATGATTGGGACTTGCCTTTGACAAGATTTGAGATTTGACTCTGACTTTTTTAATCTATTATTTATTTATTTATTTATTTTACCAATCGGAGTCTTGACTTTTTTTCAGGTCTTTAATTTGTGTCAGCTCAGGACTTGTTTTACGTAGTCTGGACTTTTCAGTGAGTGTCAGTTAATTTGAGACTTGAATTGGACTTGACCTAAAGGACTTAGAAAATTGAGACTTATCATTGTCTAGACTCCAGACTTACGTTTTATCGACCCAAGAAAACTCATACTTGCCTCTGTAGGCTCTGGGTCAGGCTATTCATGAACTCCTTATCAAGCCTATTGTTACTCCTATTGGTTGGTCAGCCTCAGTCCAAACCTTCTATCTTTGATAAAGAGGGAAATACTTTCTCCTTTGTGAAACTTTTCAGTCATCGAATACTCAAAATTCATTTGACTGAATAAAACCCTATATAAAAAAAATGCCTTTGACTTGATAATACTCTTGATTCAAAAACTCTGTCAGGTGGCAACAGAACTTTCCTCAGCACTCTCAAAGCACACGATTCAACTTTAAGGCCACATCTTAAGAAAAAATCTCAAGGACAATGTCACTGTGAGGCCCAGTGAAGTGGTGCAGTGAACAGCTGCTGTCCTCTGAGAAAAGTGGATTTGGCAAATTGTGTCGAAAACCCAATATAAAATTATTAATATAAACTATAAGTCTAAAGAAGGATATTAGAAATGCTGTCTAATCGGGTGAGATACTGTAATTCTCTACGTTTCTAATGCAATATCACATCTCCCATAACTTTTTTCTATTCTGACTCTTGGCAGTCGGAGGGGAGAAAAGCCCCGAGTGCGTGACAGACGCGGGCATCCAGTTCTTACGTCAGTTTAAGAAGAATGTTGCATGGTCCCGCACTGCAAAAAACATGAACAGAAAGAACCATGACTTTATAAATCTCTTACAAACGAGACTGATAAGTAATGACACCTTTTTTACCCAGCTATATTATTTGGGATGATTCTTCTGTAATGGGGAGCTCTCTGATTGGTCTTCCTTTTTAGGTAAAGTGAAAACAAGCAAAGTATCAACAGGAATGGAAAATGTAACATCGTCTTTTTGCCCCTTTTTCAATCCTCTGGGGACAAACTGCCTTCTCCCAGCAGTCTCTAATCGACTCGTCAGGAGGGACACGTTTCTCTTTTTTTGCAGCGCGCTGCATGTGGTGCTGATGATGCGCGCTCCTGAGCCAGGAAAAAAAAAGCCTCTCTGGAGTCAGAACACCAATCAGAGCGCGTATCAGACTTCACCATCCCGTCTCTCTCCAGCTCACTTGTTCACCACAGTCCCTCGACTCTCACATCTTCCTCCTGCCTCTGACAGGAAGATGGTACCGTGCACAGAGCGTCCTGCACGCGGACCCAAGGCGTCACTGATCGACTGGCTGCAGGACTTTTGAAACTCATTATGCCGCATTACGTTAGGTTTTTGCTTTTACTTTTCTGCTTGATCCTTATTGGGGATTGCAGGAAACACAAAAGTAGGAAAAAACGGTGGTCCGCGCCGGTGGAGACTCACAAGCCAGGCACGTAAGTACTGAAAAAAGCTTCTTTCTTTTCTATTCTTTGGATCAAAGTGAGGTGTGAAGCCCAGAGAGCATCAAAGACAAACATTCAGGAAGAAAAAAAAAATCACTTGTTATTCTCCGTCTAACCTCCGAGAACTCACATTTACGCACAAGTCTCTGCAGCAGTCCAGTTAACACTTACATCAGTTTGACACAAAACAATAGAGGGATGCTTAAGATTTCTGAGAAGGCAGCAGCCTTGCGGGGGGGGGGGGGGGGGGGGGGGGGGGGGGGGGGGGGGGGGGGGGGGGGGGGGGGGGGGGGGGGGGGGGGG
>JAPZDZ010000010.1:696205-719169 GCA_029783805.1 Acanthurus tennentii
GAATGCTCAGACCTGTACATTGGGGAAACTAAACAACCGCTTCACAAGCGTATGGCTCAACACAGGAGAGCCACCTCAGGTCAGGACTCGGTTGTCCACCTTCACTTAAAGGACACAGGACACCCTTTTGAGGACAGCAATGTACAGGTTTTGGCAAGAGAGGAAAGATGATTTGAAAGTCCAGTTACCTTGTTTTTGACTTTTCAACTTAATCATGACCTGGATGAATGAGAATCTACACAGACACATAAATTTAGAGACCATTTGAGTATATTTTTACACAAATACTCCTACTTTGGTAACATTTTTTAAGTATCAGTACATTTACTCTCTGCCCCTCTGGCACTGTTCATAGAGAATCTGAAGGAGACTGAGTGCTTAGAGAATGCAAGGAACAGGAGGGTGTGGAGTGGGTGGAAGCAGGGTTGGGTGGGGGTGATATGGGGGTTACAACTCATTTCATTCCCTAATGGTTTGAAACACAAAGTTCCATTAGATCAGCACAGAGTAGTTAAGATGAGAGGGAGAGCTCACACATCTTAAAAAGTACCTGCAAATACTCAGGAAACTGCTTCTGCACATAATATGTTCCCCTACTGCCTAATTTCAGGTTAAAGACTTTAATATACCTGAACATCTGCTGGTGCACATCAAAATTAAAGTCCCTTCCCAACACTTGACATCATGCATTTCTTAGACTAATGATCATTTTGTGTCCTACAAGTGCTACTTTCTAATTAGAGACATATGGAACTTCATACACAGGAAAAAATATAATCTAAAAAGTAAACATAAACAATGACTCAAATAATTTGCCTGATTAATATTGAGTTTTTAATGAAATGTTTGCTTTTCTGTTACACTGTGAATGCATATGGATTATGTGTTTTTGTTCTCACTTTGATGATAATTCCATCTCAAATTAAACCATTGGAGTTCAAACAGAGCCTTTAGAAAAGCAGAACAGTTCAACTATCAATATGATTGTTTTGCAGGCTGTCTCTACCCGAAGGGCTGTTTTGCATTTTAATTTTTCCCTCGTATCATTTTCTCCTCTGTGAGGTTAATGCTCGTTGTTGCGGTGTCATATTTGTGGAGCTGTAAGGTCAGGAGGAAAACACTGGCTGGCGCTCTGTTGCTTTATGACCCATTTGAAAACATCCCACACGGAAGTGCTACTGAGGGCTACAAGGGCCAACAGGAATTATGAAGAGGAGCATTGCTATGACGCATTCATTGGTCTCATCTGATAATCAGTGACGTGGAATAATTCACTGATGCTGTCGGCTCAAAATAGCAAAAGGAAATCTTCTGGCAAAACCGCACGCAGGACATTTCATTTGTGCCTGATTATTGCGCCTGAACACACACAAACCCCACTTTTTTCAGCTTCAATCTGTAGCCAACATTTTGGACATAGATGCACAGAAATCAGGCTGTCATACCCTGTAATTTGGTGAAAACACTTAGCCATGTTCCTCCTCTGGACAGACTTACTACTACTACTGTCTCCTGTGACCCGGCTGCAGGGAAAAGTAAGACAGAAAAAACACAGACTCATCTCACTCCAAAAACACGGCTGCTCCTGGCTTTTTTTCTCAGCAGGTGTCTGGTGTTGCATCCACTGAGGCAACATGTCAGTAAGAGCTTAGGCATTGAGTCTGGCACGTGATATATGGCATATGGTGTGAGCAAGAGTAGGGAGGACACTCCACTGACAGCTGGAACTGGGCATGAGTCAATATCCCCCCTTCCAGGTAGCAGCTTTGCTATGCCACTAGTTATGTAAGGCTGGCACCAGTACTGCCGTTCAGATTAACTATACTACAGCAGTCAATGTGACTTTAATACACAAATGACTGAAGGCTATGTGAATTTGTTTTGCCATGGGTTTTCTTCTTATCAGGAGGTCGGCGGTTTGATCCTAACCTCCTCCAGTCTGCACGTCAAAGTGTCCTCTGGCAAGATACTGAACCTCAAATTGCTCCTGATGGCTGTCCAGCAGTGATCCTGATGAGCAGGTTGGCACTTTGTAGAGAAGCCGCCTGCTGTTTTTGTTTTTATGTGAGTGGGTGAAAGAGTGACTTATGTTGTAGAGCACTCTGGGTACTCGAAACAGACTAGAAAAGTGCTATGTAAGTGCTGTCCATTTACCACTGATAAAGCTACAAGGATACCAATGCATGTCACTGAAAATCCAAACTAGCTTAAAATTAACCCTCTCAATCAGTCAGCTAAACAAGACAAATTAACAATATGAGATTATTGTGTTCCGTAAGTTATTTGTAAAAGTTTAGCGGTACACTTGTCTTGTTGTTTTTGGCCAGTGCATGACATGATGAACTAATAATAGAGATACAGACTATAACAGTAATGGAATCAGTAAAGGAGTCATATTTTTTAATAACTACTGTTTTGACAAACCATAGTTTTAGCACCCCCAACATGCCAAAACTTTAACTTATGACAGTTGATTTTGTTCTTTTTTTCATTATTTAAGTCATTTTAAATGACATACTATCAGTTTTTGGTCTCCATGAGCCAGTCAAGTTGCAGCTTTCATCCATTTCTTCACCTGCTCATTGTGTTTGAAGTGAAAGAATTTAATAAACTGTGTGAGGTATATTTGTTTGTGGAGTGGGACTCATCCGTATGTTTATATGTTTGATTCCACTAAATGATTTCCAGTGAAAAAAAATGGTGGCCTTTAAATAGACTCTATTTTCACAGAGGAGTGCAGAGGACTAATAGAGAGCTTTATCAAATGGTGCAGCGACAATAACTCGAAGTTCAGCATCAGCAGAATCCAATGAGCTTGTGGTGAAATAAAAAACAAAGCAAGCCTTTAATCTGATTTTCTTTTGCAGGATACAATGAAATAAAGAATATCACTCACTTTTTGCATGACTACAATGCTTTACACAAAAATGCTGCCACAAAGAAGAAAATTATGAATACCTTTATAAACAAATTCTAGAAACATATATGTTCACATGGTAATAGAGAAGATTTAAACAATCAGAAGAATTTAAGGGTGGGCACCCAAGATTAGTGTGATCAGTTCGGTTGATGAGTAAATGTTAAGTATAATGTCTCTCCATCTGTTTCTAAGTTATGGTGTTGAATAATGGCCAGAAAAGTTGTTTGCAGACAAGTCTGATGGTACTGTGTAGTTGACCTTTGACCCTTGACCTTTTGCATACAAAATGATCTCACTTCATCATTTTATCCCTTAAAAACATTTTGTCAAATGTAATCATATATTAGTGTACAAATATTTGAGTAATGGTTAAATGCATGTTTTATGAGGTCATAGGGACTCATTCAACCATGACATGACATGACATAACATAACATAACATAACATAAGCATAGCATAGCATAGCATAGCATAGCATAGCATAGCATAACATAACATAACATAACATAACATAACACGGTCCCTAATTTTTTGATTCAGACAATCTCATATATGTTCAGATTTGCCTTGCTGGTGTTGCTTAAAAAAAGACAAGCTATCAATAAAATATTTCTTCTGAGAATGATGATAAACTATCTAAACTAGCCAGGCATAGTAAGATACAGTGAGCCAACTTGTAACATGTAGCTGAGCATACACACACTCATAATGGATTATTCTGGAGTGCTCAGTATAAGTCAAGTCCTAACATTTAGTAGTGTGCCCTTAATGTTATAAAGCTTAAACTAAGTGATTATGGTCTGGCTCAATGTCCTTACACCAGTATGGGGATGGATCAGTTAAAACTTTGCAACACAAGTTACAACAGTCATAATCAAACAGTTAATACTAAAATCTTATAATACAAAACCACAATTCTCCCCATAGTGTGTTTGATAGTTGTCTAACCTTAAGCATTCAATGATTACACTATTTAACCAATCAGTTTCTTATCAAAACCATACTGTGTGAAGCTAGTATTGAAAGCAGTGGTTTTAAAAAAGTTGTTTGCACTAGAGTGGTGAAAAACATTTAACTCTTGAATATAACCAGGACTTTTGCTGAATTTTTCGGTATCAACTCTGTGAGGTAAAAGGGTAGGCCAACCCACTTAGATTTCTTTAAATCTTAACTAGTTCTAGTTCAATGTGCAAACTTTGAAGTTAATGTTTGTCCTGTTTCCGCACTGGCTAATATGCATCTTTGTAAATTGATATTAGGATGTACAGTACTGAACGTTTTGTTGTTCTTAAGGTGTTAGTTCCCTTTTTGCACCATAATTTAACTTTAACTTAATTTTTTTCTGTCAAAGGAACACAAGATTACAATTCTTACCTCTGATATTTATCTGTAGGTCCAGCCGTCCCTGTTGGGGTTGACGTTCAGGTGGAGAGCTTGGACAGCATATCAGAAGTAGACATGGTAAGTGGCTTGTTTATGCTAAAGAGCTATTTCAACCCTGCAAAGATGGTCTTCAATAAAACTAGGCTATCTGTGCAGTTGAAAGATGCAAACCTCTCCCACTGCTGGGTGTAAACCCGAGTTGGGCAGTGCTTGGTTTTGCCTCACTTTGGACCGAGAAGCAATAGAGCAATCTGATGGTCACAACAGTCCATAAAACCATGTGAGAAATAGGCAATGCAGTTACAGAATCCTTTTTTTTCAAAAGCACTGCCTTGTAATGCAGTTCGATCCCTTTTCCTGATGATCAAGACAGAGACAGGAACAGTTTGTCACAATTGTGGTTGTAAATAGAAGGGCGGACCCAAAAGCCTACAAACAGAGGCTGACAGATGAAGTGAAAGTACATTACTGACTAAAACAGGCTTACAAGAAGCTGAATTGATGAGTTTATGAAGCTGGCAGGCACAAAAACAGGATCAGGGAAGAAGAAGTGTTGAAACAAGCCCAAATAAAGAAACTTGAGGGGGTGAAACAGACAAAACAGGAGTCAATGACAAATGAGTGGGGACAAATACCTGACATAAATACTTAAAGAAGTAATGACGTAACTTAAAACAGGTGTGTGAGGTAAGAAGACCTCAGGTGACTGTCAAAAAGAAAGAAGTGAGCTTGTGAGACTAAAATGGGATGCTGTAACAAAGGCTTGACAAGAAAACTTACCAAATTCAAAGAGGAAATAACTGAAATCAAAAAGCAAACCATTACACAGCTTTCTCTCTTGATCACGTTTTTTCACACTCTGTGGCCTCAGAGGCAGAGGTTCAAATAAATGCAACAGCACAGTCTATTTTGTGAACAAAACCTTAATGGCAAGTAAAATCTGCTTCTTTTTTGCCAGCAAATGAAAAGCTTTGTACACAGTCAACATGGAGGGAAGTTCATTGGCATGTGCTTGACCCAAAGATGTTAATCTGGTTGAAGACCAGTTTCTCTTTAAATGCCAGACAGTGCACAGAGCTGGGTTATTGGAAATTTATAAGTAATCTGTCCTACTTCCAACTTCAACAGGGACTACTAAAAACTAACTAGAATAGATTTAGCTTTGGTACAAAAAAAGATGAGTGCTCGGATTTCTCTGTATTTCTCCATCACTTTGTCTTAATATTCAGTCAGGTTTTAAAGAAGAGACCAATACAAAGTAAAATTAATGACATAATGGAAAAAGTACACATTAATGTCAATATTAATTCTACTGTCCTAGTTGTCACCAGTGTTGGTCAAGTTACTTGGAAAAAGTAATTAGTTACTTTGATTACTTTACTTAGTTACTTTTCAAAAACATGATGCACAACCTGAATACGTTATAAAGCAATAAAGCCTTTCAGCCTAATTCTATTCTTTCTGCATATTCCATCTTATAAAATTGAATCAAATGAAACTGTCTTTTTTAAAACTTCTTTAATGAGTTTCAATCTTTTAACTTAATGCACATTGCATCAAGCAAAAATTAAATGAACTGCAACAGCTTGACACCGCGTTTGGTCGGTACTTTTTCTACGATATGTCGGAACGATTCAGAGTCTACAGTGGAAATGTGCAACATGTCCTCGACAACATAGCCAGTGACGAGCTTCTTCAGTTCAGCGGCACTTAGTCCTGTCGCTCTTAAGTCTATTTTCACCTGTTAAGCAGGAGAGGGGCCCTCGGAGGCTCGCCCGGTAGAACTGGATGTGATAGCCGCAGCGGGCTGGTCAGTAGGGGGATCCGGGGGTGTCTCAGTGAGTTTCACATTCCCGTGCCGGCTTGCTAGGTGCTTGCTTAGATTTGAGGTGGATTTTTTCGCCGTAGATAAAAGTTTTCCTCCCACGCAGAGTGTACAGCGGACGCTAATGCTTTCGTCACCTTTTACCGAGTCAAACTCAAAGTAAGGTCAGTACTTCCAAGCATTAAACGCTGCATGGTCCTGCTCTCTCCCACGCTCCATCTTTTCTCTTGTTGATCACTACAAGAGTCTGTTGTTTACCACTGACGTCGCGCCGCTCATACGTCATTGTCACGAGACGGTCTCACAAAACAAAATCACGGTTTAGTAACGCAGTAACGCAGCCTGCTTGAGGAAAGTTACAGTAATCTAATTACTGTTTTTGCAATTGCAATCCCTTACTTTTCTCATTACTCGAGAAAGTAATTACAGTAACGCGTTACTTCCCATCAGTGGTTGTCACTGCAAATGTAACCAGTGAATCTATGACCAGTGGCGCCACCATGTGGTGGCCAGTGGTGGCCAGAGGCCACCCCAAAATCATTCTTGGCCACCACAGTGGCCACCCCTAAGTAAATTTTTATTATGCATACTATGTGTAAATTAATATATAATTTAAGCTAGATTTTTTAAAATCTTTAAAAACTTTGTTCATTTAATTGTTTAAATTAAACCATAGCAATTTTCAATTAAAAGAAAACCTATTTAAACCGTACTACTGCTAAGCTACTGTGAAATGCTGTATACAGACACATGTAAAAGCTTCTTTGAGTGCTGACTCTAATAAATGAACTCACTCGGCTTTATCCAACAAAAAAGGAAGAGGCTCCCTTCAGACAAGCAGCTAATGAGGCGGGACACTTTTCATTAACAGAATAAGAATGGACGCATGAGCTTCCACTGTGACTGAGACTGTGGTAACATGTTCCTCATTCCAGCTTTTTGATTGGACACACTGGATCGGATTCCAAATATAGTCTCCACTAATCATATGTCCTTTATCAGATATCTGTATGCTGCTGCTGGCACTGACGGGATTCTGTGCTTTGAAATGAGAGATGAATGTGTCTTTTCAGTGATAGTCATTGAGTTATCCTTTTTCTTTTTAGTTGGATAATCAGAATCACATTATGAAAGCTCATTGGTAGGTATTGCTTATTTTGCTCAAAGTCAGACTGAATGCACGTTGAGTAACGTAATTAAATCAACCTTCTGTTCAAAAACCATAAACTGGATCCAAAACTGTCTGATGTTGTGTAAGCTCCTGTTTGCAAGGACGACCAAGGATTACATTTAATTTGGATCCCAGAGTTGTGTATTTAATTGTTTTGAAACAGAAGGAAAAAAATTAATGATTTCAGACCAAGGCTGCTCTTAATGACATTATGTCATGTCACGAAGCTGCGGGTTGCTAAGCAGTTGCACTGCAAATTATTTTTTCCTATTTTATTTAGAAGTTGGCAGGTATGGCAAACACGTAATATTAAACGATATGGTAAATGGACAGCATTTACCTTCTTCTTTTTCAACTATCCAAAGCTTTTTGCATCATAAATCAGCAATCACCAGTTCACACAAACATTCACACACAAAAGGAACTTCCTTCAAGAGTAATTTGAGGTTCAGTATTTTTACAAAGGACACTTTAACATACTGACTGGAGAAGTCAAGGGATGAAACATGAACCTGCTCCTCCTGCTGAGCCACCGTGGCTCCTTTAAATGTGTAGTGTTGCGCTACAGATGTCAACATCTTATTAATAAAACAAAACCAGACAGCATGTAAGTTTGTCTCTCGACACCTCCTGACTTTCCCACCCTACCTGTGGTTCAGCACAACACTGTTTTTCACTGAAGACACACATCTAAGAATGCCTCACAGAGGCTCAGAACTTTTAATAAATGACCCAGTAATTTTCTAGAACAACTTGTCATTGTTAATTTAACAAACATCTGTCAAACACATGAAAAGTTCACTTCCTGACAGGGGGGCTTTAGTGAGGTAAAAAGTCAAACCAACTTCAAAATAGGCAAGCACTACATATTATACTCCAAAGAGAATTATCATTATTTGCTGTAGAGTACTTTCACCAGACAGAATTTTACTTCTGATTGAGTAAATCTAAGCAGTCATTATGCAATCCTTTCTTCCTAGACACATTCTGCAAGAACATTTTTTAAACTAACATCAGTTAGTTGGTTGTATTACACAATTTTAAGACACTTATTTCAACTTAAGAATGATTAGGTTTTTTTCTACCTTTGTCTTATGCCTGGTGCATAATAAAGACCCAAACAACCATGAAGAAAGTAATGTCCATCATGTTATCTTTCCAAGCAAACTTAAAAAAAGACTTTATAAAAGTCTTGCACAGTAATTATACAGTGTGTTAGAAATGAGTGTCGAAATGTGAGACTTCAGAATGTGCAGACTCAGCACATCCTGCATCACAGATTGGTTAATTATTGATTTTGGTAGAAATTATAATTTAGTAATAACCCTTATGTCATCACAGATGTGTTTGTTAGGACATTGATTCAGTCATTTGTCAATGTGAGAGAACTGATGAAATGAAAGAGAAACACTGAGCCCCGAATGTTCTGCTACAACAGCTTGTGGAGACTATTTTTTACCTACTCTGACAGAGTTGCTGTGGGGTTGAGCTCAAGAAACATGTTAATACTTTTTGGAAAACAACAAAAGTCGATCTGTCTCAGGTTCTTTAATATTATCTTACTGCTAGCAGACCAAAGTGTTTCAAAAAGTTTAAATTATCCTTCATCCTACATAATAAACATGTACAGATACAAATATATCCAATACATTCCTGATAATGTTTTGCCATTGCAATTAAATTTGGTCAACATGTGTACTTTTAATGTCTTTGTTTTGGCATCTACTGGCCAAAACAAATTTGGCCAGTAGATGACAGCATCATGAGTTTGATTACCAAAAAAGGTCACAGTGTAAGTCACCTCACCTTGAAATATTTAAGTCCTGGGTTAAGCTTCCAGGGTGACCGAGACCCTTGCTGCTTCTTAAGCCATCCAACATCTCATCTTCTGCAGATCTGTCCATTGTGCTCACACCCATCAACTGCTGATTTTAGCTATATTGAATTTTAACATAATTAATTTTTATCATCACTTCTGTTGCTTACTTTGTGGGAATTTTTAGATAATAATAAATGCTGAAATTAAGCTCAACAGAAGAATGAGAAGAGTCATAAAGGTAACAAACTGACTCAGCGACGTCAGCTTGTATTTGAATTTCACTAAGATTAGCTAATATCAGCCCCAAGAGCTCACTAGTTATACAAGAACCACTATATAGCAAAATCCCTAAATGTAGCACGGTTGGACCTGAGTGAGGGCGCATTTGTTGCTAATAAATTTAACTTTTCATTTGTATCACAGAAAGTGTTTTTTCTTCTTTTAATTATTTCATAGACTCGCTTGAAGAGATTCAGCTTTCAGGGCCATTAAAAATAATTTGTCAAAGTTAACATGCTGGCAGTTAGATACATTCTAGAATGTCTCTCATTAGGAAACTTTGAACACAGCACAGTTATTAATGATTTCAGAGTTTGAGACATGCCCCTGAACTCATCTTTGCAACATCAAAGGTACTTTTATGTTGGGTGCCAGGAGTAGTGTGAGCCATTATTCTTAACTGATCTAGTCTTATGTAATGCCATAAGGAGAATGGGGGAGAGGATGATCTCCTGTAGCAAGGGAGGGTAGGGCCTGCATAGCAACAGAAGCAAGGAGGCGAGAAGACAAGGGTAATCTAGGACCAATGGAAGCTGTGGACAGCACTTAGTTAACATATGTTAAGCACTTCTGTTGGCCGTATATGTTTAGTCATAAACATCCCATATAATCCAGCAGACATAGGCAGAGACAGCATAATCCCAGAGGAATTCAATAAACCAGAGGCAGCAAGCAAGTAGAGTCCCCGTAATGAGACTTAATCCAGAGACCATTTCTGTCACCCCTCCCCCGCTCCCACAGGACTTCACCATGACCCTGTATCTGAGGCACTATTGGAAGGACGAGAGGCTGGCCTTCCCGAGCTCCACCAACAAGAGCATGACCTTTGATGGGCGCCTGGTGAAGAAAATCTGGGTGCCTGATGTGTTCTTTGTCCATTCGAAGAGGTCTTTCATTCATGACACGACCACTGACAACATCATGCTGCGGGTCTTCCCCGACGGTCATGTCCTGTACAGCCTGAGGTGAGAACAGGAAGCTCCATCCATGCAGATATATCTGCCTTCAAGAGGGTTTGTGCACATTAACCCAATGAGACATGAGCTGGGGATGTTTACACTCTGTTTATGATTCTCTAGGGTTACGGTTACAGCTGCATGCAACATGGATTTCAGTCGTTTCCCTTTGGACTCACAGACATGTACACTGGAGCTGGAGAGCTGTAAGTAATGGACTTCTAATTATTCAAGTCCCAAAGCATTTAACATTGTGTCGCCTCAATAAGCACCAAGCTTACAAAAGACCACAGATAGATTTCTATTCATTAGCAGTTATATTGTCTTTTCTAATCCATTGACCACTCAAAGTGCCTTACACAGCATGTCAACATTCAACCATTTACATACACAGTGAAACAGTAATGGTTGAGACATCAACCCGAACTACCAGGTAACACTGAACAAACACCTTATGAGTTAAAATGTTTGGAATAAATTAATTAAAAAACTATCATTGTTGAAAGAAATAGTGGGAGCAACAGAATAGTGTAGTATGTATATAACATATGCAAACAGTACCAATACAGTACTAGTATAGTATTCAAACACTTATTTACAGTGATGTTTTTTCCTGGCCTTTATTTGCAATGGTCTATTGTTTGTTTTACACCTGTCACATTCTTAAGCACAAATAAACACATCCACACCTTCACACCACCATGTGAGAAGATGCTGCATTACTGTGTGAAAGCGCGGGCTTAATCCTCTCCACTGCTTCCTCTCCTCTCTATGTCTGTGTGTGTGTGTGTGTGTGTGTGTGGCTCAGCTCCGCCCTCGGTTAAATGGACACAAACATCTGCAGCATCTGTTAGCATGCATTCATATCACTGACAGAGACCACATGAAAGAGATGCTTCAAGTATGACATAAATGAAAAATGCGAATTATTATTTTGTGTGTTATTTTGTGTCTACATTTTTTCAGTAAACAGAGATCAAGCCACTGCTGCTGATATTGAAACTAGTGCAACTCTTAACTGACTTTCATGCTTTTGGTCTTTTAGATGCTTACACAGACGAAGACCTGATGCTGTATTGGAAAAGCGGTGATGAGTCTCTGAGCACTGATGACAGAATCTCTCTGTCTCAGTTCCTCATCCAGAAGTTTCACACTACCTCCAGACTGGCTTTCTACAGCAGCACAGGTAGACTGGCAAAAAAATAATAATAATAAAAATGAAAAAATTTTATTTGAAATAGAATTTTTTTTTTTGTCTGCATTTGTAGTTTGGGTATCAACTCTTTATGAGATTGATGCACTTTTTTTTTTCTTGCAGCCAAAATTTTTATTCTTTTAGTGCATGTGAAATAGAATTGAAATGCTAGATGGAGTTTTCCGGAAATATTTCGTTTGAGGGGGGTAGGGGTATAGGGGAAACGTCCTGGTTTCTCATCACAAGCCACAGGCTACACTGACAGCAGTAATCAGGATAGAAATTAGTGCTACTAAAGGTAGAAAATTGAAATGACTGTTTGTGGTGAATATAGTAGTTTGGCTTTGTCCACTGATTTTTACTTTATCAATGAGATTAGTATTGAATCCAAAGAAAAGATTTCCTTTGAGAAGTTTTTTAATTATGCAGAACCTTGAACACTGATATGACAATCACGCCATTTCAGTAGATTATTATATTTCTCATATTGGAACTGTGTTATTTTGTGCTTTGTTGTGCTCTGCTGTTTTAATTTTGTATCAAAACTAATTATCTGCTCAGCTGTGGATTTGTTCCTCTATTGGTTTGTTTGATTGGTTTCATATGCTCAAGACTTCCATCATCCCTGTGTAGATTAGTTGTTGATTCAACCTGGTTCTGTTCTCATCGTGGAATTTTAGCACAGTCACTGACAGTTAAAACAAATTTCAAACACAGTGCTGTAATTCTCTTTTTCTCCATCTCCAGGCTGGTACAACCGTCTGTACATCAACTTCACTCTGCGGCGTCACATCTTCTTCTTCCTGCTGCAGACCTACTTCCCTGCCACGCTGATGGTCATGCTGTCCTGGGTGTCCTTCTGGATCGACCGCAGGGCCGTGCCTGCCAGAGTCTCCTTAGGTAAGAAGATGAGCAACACAACACTATGCAGCAACACAGTCTTCTGTGTATCCATAAGGACTTGAGAGCATATCCAAGTTTGGACACAGGAACCTCAAAGAGGATCAAACTGTTAAAGGAAAGCAAGACATTATGGGAAAAGTTACTCATTTACATCATGTCTGAGAGTGAAACGAGAGGATAACAATCAATCTCATTTCAGTGTTTAGCATGGAGGTTGGGTCAGGATGTGTTTAGCCTAGCTTAGCATAGAGACTGGAAATTGGGAAAACAGTAATGCTGCATTTCATCTTTCTTGCTTGCTTTATCCATGCTGAAACAATAATGGAAAACATTTGTCTTTGTCTTGCTGTTTTGAGTTGACCTTCAAGAACCCCTTAGGGCCCTATTGTACACCCGGTGCAAATACGGTGTGCCAGTGGCACAGGTGTCATTGCTATCATACACCCGGTGCAAGTGCAATTTTTGCCACAAGTGTACAATAACAAACCCACTTGCGCCGGGTCTGTGTGCTGAGGGGCGGGAGGTCTGAGAATGAAGGCAGAATGGGGGCGTGTACCGGCACGTTTGCTATCGTACACCGGGCGCACTAGAGTCGCTTAGACCAGCCAAAACCTGGTCTAAGTGCAAGGCGCAAATGTAAAACGGCCTGTACCGTAAGATACGGCGCAGTTGGCCAGTGCTCACACACCTCTCCACAATCACACACACCGGTCTTTTCTTTTCTTGCCTCTCAGCAGTGTAAAATATTTAAGTATGCTTTGTGCATATTTAGTGAAGTTAGTAAAGAGTACTTCAAAAATCTTTTCGATCACAAAGTTTACATTTTGAAGTAAACAGCGTGCGTATGGCAGTGTGTATCTCGTGTTCGGCCAAGACACACACACCCCGTTCATTTATGTTTTTTTTTTTGTTTTCCTCAGGTGTGTTGAAGTCAGTGACATAGTCACGTAACAGACAGGTCCTGACTCCTGGCAGACACGCAGCCATTGTAAAAAAAGGTTACAAGTGCGTCCAAGAACCGATAAGCAGAACCGAAAGTATATAATTTTTATGGGTACCCGGTACCCGCCGTTTTTGATTCGGTTCCTACTTGGAACCGAAATTCGGTACCCAACCCTAGTCCTGACTCCAGCTCTGTAATTAACAATCATTCCATTTCACACTCAGAAAGAAAGCTAGACATTGTATTTCCTTAAATACTCATCAGTTCTTTTAACCCTGACAATGTACACAGAGTCAAAAATTGTCATTCAAATAAAAAACTACTTTGCAGAAATTAGGAGTGTTACTTTTTAAGCAAAGTATAGAAAAATATGAAGTTTTACTGCACTGGTCTATTTCTTAAGTTTCTTTGATCAACTTAAGCCTGAACAGACTAGAAAAATAGAGTTAAAGATATGGTGGATGAGTAGCCCAAGGGACACAACTCATAGTCTTATACTCACTGTGCTGTGCACCTACAGGTTTATCTGCTAATTGGAAAAGTTCACACATCCTCTCAAGAGACACTTGCCATCTGGGAAACAATAACTTAAGTCAAAATACACTTTTAAAGGACAAAAGTTTGCAAGTTTCTGGTCTTTGTCCAGAGCTGTTTCTGTATTGGACAGCGAAGAAAATACAGCTATTTTCCATTCATCTAAAACATCTTTCTTGCATGCCATGCTGTTACAAGGTTGCATGTTCTTTGTGCTTCAGGTATCACCACGGTGCTCACCATGTCCACCATCATAACTGGAGTCAACGCCTCAATGCCCAGAGTCTCCTACATCAAAGCCGTGGACATTTACCTGTGGGTCAGTTTCGTCTTTGTCTTCCTGTCCGTGCTTGAATACGCTGCTGTCAACTACCTGACAACAGTGAGGGACGGGAAGGACCGCAAACTCAGAGAAAAGGTCAAGGAGCAGGTACAGAGACCTTTTCAGAAATGGCAAAAAGCTCTGAATGGTTCTTTGAAATTTTTATTCAATCTTGAATCCTTTTCTCCCTCTCCTCCAGTCCCAGACACTCCCCTGCACCTGTGGCATGTCCCACGCCAGGACCATGATGCTGGACGGCACTTACAGTGAGGCAGATGCCAACAGCCTGGCAGGATACACAAGGGCCTCCATGGCAGCTGAGGATGTGTCGGAAAAACAGGAGCGAATGGTGGTTCATCTTGCTCTGGACAGCGAGCCCACAGGGACCAAGAAAAAGGGCATCCGTGGATTCCGGATCATTCAGAACACCCACGCTATCGACACCTACTCACGCATGATCTTCCCTGGCGCCTACATCCTTTTTAACCTGATCTACTGGTGTGTGTACTGTTGAATGTGTGTATTTTCAGCTAAACTTTAGCAGTGAAAGAACTGTGAAACCTTTGAGCTTGGAAGAGAGATGAAAATGTTTCCATTCTGCATGTTGAAGTGAAACAGTGAGTTCTGCGGGATGGCATGCAGACACTTCTGGGTGTAAACATCTCCACACATGCTACTGCTGGACCGGACCACCAATGCATCTTCATGTCTTTTGAATAATCATATCACAAGCTGATATTTTCCCAATCACACTGCAACAACGTTGTAGGACTGGTTGCACGAGTTTTTCTCTTAGACTATAATAATGCCAGTCAAACAAAAATAAAACAAGCTTATTTTGAACTTTAAAAAGTTGGCTACCATTCCCCAAGACTATGGCCATTGCATCACTGTTGACTCTGCAACTCTGGTGGTCACCACTAAGCCCCCCTGAAAACAGAGGTGACCAGATATCATGATGTTTTTAAGCTTTGGTAGCCATCTTCTGGTTTGTTAGCATTTCATTTAAATGTAATTTTTGCTTTAACTTTAACATTAACACTATCTTTCTGTGTCCCTTTGTCATTTCATCGCAACATTTTTCTCTGTCATAATCATCTATTAATTTTAAGTTAAATGTCCACATAACTTTTTTAACAACATTAACAAGTAAACTGATTTAGGAGTGATTATTTCTATAAGTTGACTCAAAGTATTCTGTGCAGCTGCACCCATCATCTTTGCCCTTTGTTTTCTGGACACCTTGCTATTTTAATGGATGTATCTCAAAAAGTAATTATGTACAAAGACGATGTCCCCATTCTTAATTGCGCCTACAAAATCAAAGTTTTGAGCAACTAAATATTCTTTCCTTTAAAACGGAGGAAACAGAAGGTCTGAAACAAGCTTACAGAAGACTTGTTACCTTATAAAAGTTGTTTTTGGCTAAATTAAAAAAAAATTTAAAAAATTCTTTCACATTCAGCAGGCACAGAGCAACAGTAGCATTTTATGATTTCTGGTCAAACATCCCCTCTTCTGTCTTCCTTTTGGTTTTTAACTTGCTCCTGAGAAAAATACTTGGCTCTCAAGCTGTTGAATCCTTCACTTTGTTCACCAGCTACAAGATAACTCTGTCTTTCCGTCATTTGGCCCTTGGCATTGTTAATATAGAAAATACTGATTGGCAGAGCTTTCACAACAACACTGCACAACTAAGAACTTATTTGTCTATCTGAAGTTGGACTGTTTGATCTGAAGTTGGACTGTTCGATCTGAAGTTGGACTGTTCAATCTGAGTCACAGTCAAATCTTTGTTCAAGCAGTTCCTTTCTTCACTTTCTAAAAAAATGCTCTCTTTTCTAAAGCTCCCTATTTTCATGATCAAACTGTAAAAAAAATTAAAGAGCATTTCTTATAGCTGCTTTTCGCTCTATAAACTTTCGAACTAACTGAGTCCCAGCTGAATGTGTCCAGAGTAAATGGCAAATGAGGCAGTATTTAAGCTTTCTTCCTCACTCTGACCACACTGATAACATTTCAATTTAGGTAAGAGTGAATGTCAGGAGACAGACTGGGTCTGCTGCTGATTACAGGTTTGGCAGTTTGATCCTCATGTCCTTGGGCAAGACACTGAACCCCAGGTTGCTCCCCACCCAATGGAGGTGCACAAGCCACTGCATTACTAATTGCTGCTCTGAGCACAGATAAATTGGTTTGGCTGCTTTAGGAAGGTATGTAGAAAAAGGTTGAGTGTAGACTGTTTTATTCCGCTGTGGCAGCTGAAAGAAAGGTGCCACTGCCCTGTATTAAACATGGGCAATTACTGGCATTAACCAGACTGGAGCAACATATGTGGAGGAAGCTGGATCTTGCTACTTTAGGGGTTTTAAAAGACCACAGTAATTACTGAGCAAAGTTTTTGTCTATTTATTTAGTTACAAGCTTGTTCATTCCCTGCCTGTCTTTTATTTAGTATTTATTCATTTATATTTAGTGCAGCAATAGAGCCATGTGCCATTATACCTTAAGTTTGCAAAGATGCACGAAATAGGGCTTGTACAGAGCTGCTTAATGCATGTTGCAGATGTGCGATGCTGTATCCTTAGTTGTATATTTCTTAGATGGGACTTAAAAAAAATGAAAAGTTTTACCAGTGACGTAACCAACTTGAAACTGCCTTAAGTGAACATTTTTTTATACATCACCATCATTTAATGGCTGTTCTTTTGTTGTTTTTATTTATTGTAGTACCATGCGTTGACTGCAGTGTTCCATCCAGTTTAGCAGTTTAGCATTTTAACAGGGAAGTACATATCAAGCAACAGTTATGGTTAACAAAGGTGTTTTTAAAAAGCTGATTCTATCTTTGAATTTTTCCTCTTTTAGACAGAATGTGTGGTATTTTGGAAAATCAGCTTATCCACTATCTTGTCATGAGTGTGATGAGAAAAATTTATATCAAGAGCTGGTCCCAAGAGGCAACCAGCTTAGCTTAGTGTAAAGACTAAAAGCAGGTGGGAAAAGTTAGCCTAGCACCTTCAAAGTTCAGAAATAAACATGATTTGTTTGATTTGTTTTTTTTAACAGTCTTCTCCTTTTAAACAGAAATGTGTCCACCCATTTTCTTTCCCTGAACTCATTCATCTTGACGTTGCGTTCATAAGCTGTTTCTGTTTGGGAGTGTGTTTTCTCTAATAGGTGTAACCTTAACCAGTCAAAGAGGAGTGATATATTAGTATTTCCAACAACCAGTGGACAACCTGCACTGTTGTGTCAATCTTATCCGCACTTGACAAAGTTTTATTTAATAATTTTCTAATCTCTGATTAGTTAAAAGCTCGAAGCAGTCATTGGCACACACAACAAGGTAGCAAGGTAACTGTATCCCCCTGCCTCTAGTCTTAATGCCAAGATAGGCTAACCACCTCTTACCTCCAGCACTCAACTAATTAAGGACATATTATATGATGTCCAAGTGGTATTGATTTTTTCTTCCAGCTTTAAAATAAGAAGGAAAAAAAGGTGGATTTTGGAAACAGGTTTAATTTTAAAAGGCAAGGTTTCACCTTGATTCCTTTTTTTTTAGTCACTTTCCACTGTAGCTTGATGGCAACACTAATTTGTCAAAAGCAAATGTGATATGCCCATATCATTATGGTACAAAAC
This sequence comes from Acanthurus tennentii, assembly GCA_029783805.1. Classification (NCBI taxonomy): domain Eukaryota; kingdom Metazoa; phylum Chordata; class Actinopteri; order Acanthuriformes; family Acanthuridae; genus Acanthurus; species Acanthurus tennentii. The sequence continues at coordinate 714,104 of JAPZDZ010000010.1, forward strand.
TTTCACAACAGTCAATAAGCTGGTTTCTGTGTGTAAACAACACTACAAAAAATGCACGCATGCTTTGTAGATCCATTAGCTTCCAAACCAACATCACTTCTACCATCATCTACAGAAAATGTTCAGAATGTACTGCTTTCAGAGCAAATTTCATAATTAAAGTCTTTCTTTAACACATATGAATGAGTCCTTTTTTATTGCTTTAAAGATTCCACGTGTGACCACAAGTCTGCAGAATCTGAGGACACGATTCTGTCTAGCTCTTTCTCTCTGTTTTGTAACAACAGCAATGGCTAAGACGCAGCTTTACTGAAAAACAGTCATAACTTCCAAGAATAATGTATCAGACAGAATCTTCCTGGGTTACGCACATCTATCTTTAATCCAGGTTCTAGAGAGCACTCGGGGCACATATAATCCTCAAACAAACAAATCAAGTCTGATTTGCCTCTGCGACTACTACCTTAAACCAAAGTAAAACAATAAAGCAACTGATCCCACACTCCCTTTATTGTTTACTTATGCATCTGCTGCTTAAGGTAAATCACTGACTCCATGCACTAATATGTCTTGCTATGGTTTATACCCACTGGAAGATCCTTGAGGACTCACTGTTCTAAAAGGACATCTGTGTTGTGGCTTAAATGTGTTGTCTGGGCTTGGTGGCTCTAGGTAGTTTGGTTGGAAGGAAAAGGCTTTAATTTGAACTAAGCATGGCCAGAAACCCTGAATCCAAAATCTAGGGTTTTTGGTTTTTTTACATCTTTAATCAATAGACTGTAAATAGGTCTGGGCTACAGCTGAAACCTCAATTATCTGATGCACTGATCTAAGCACAGTTATTAACATGGTCATTCAGGTGGAATGTGAAGTCAAGTCAGTAAGAGAAGAAGCCTGTCAATTGCTTTCTGTCTTACATCATTGTTGCTCTGGGACCTAATTATATAGCAAGTTTTTTATATGCCAAAAATATCTTCATGGTTTGTTACTACTGGAAACACATGAAAAATGTGTTTTCATTATCAGTGTGTGTGATTTGGGTTAACTGACCCTTTCATAGCACTAGATGATTAAGGCCACCTCTAGGCACAAAAATGCTGTTTTTAACAAAAATGTCATGTGTAGGATGAGTACACCTGTTAAGCAATGTGATGTTGCCAAAAGAGAGTCTCTGAAAAACAAAGACATTCATATCCTGCACTACTTATTTGATTTAAAATACAGAGGAAATCTACAAAGACATTTCACTCGTACAAGTCGTCCCCTCCATTTTTTGCTCACATCAATATAAGGTCAAGTTTCCTAGCAATTTTGATGTCTGTAGACTCTCACAGTACTTATAAATCAGACACCTGCAATTATATTAACATTTTCTTTTTCTTTTTTTTGACTATTTAATACATCATAGACACTGAAAGTTAAAAGAGTAAAAGCAAAAGTTCAACAAAGGTCACTGTACAAAACTATTTAAAAGAACTAGTCTGCTAAAGGTAGAGATGCTGCACAGATATATTGAGGGGAGGGATTAATTGTTGTTTTTCAAGAAATAGTTCAAGCACAGAGCTGCCCATAAAATCACAAGTTGTCTGTCGGTTGTTGGACGTAGGGACAGATGAAAGAAATGAGAGACAGCATGAACTTATGAAAATATTTTCAGAAAGACTCAGAAATTCCTTCAAGCCATGTTCATTCAGAAAATACCAATTTATAAATCCAGCAGGTATGTGAGAGGTAGCTTAGGCTTTTGGTTATCATGCTTCAAAAGAAGACACTCCCACTCTTCTGCTGTTAGGGGCAAATATATTTTTTTAAGTCTTTTAGACAAAAAAATAATCTAATGGAGCGCAGTAGGAAGTAGCCCAATTTTATTTAACAGGATGACACTTCAATTATGAGTAGTTTCTTTGTGTACAGATCCATCACTGCACACTCTCCAAAGTGGACTTGCGGAAGTATTAAAGCTTGATTCAGTTCATGTACTCTCTCAGTAGTGTAGTTGTTAATTAGCTTCCCTACTTTGCCTTCATCCCGCTGGCAAAAGAGGCTGCTTTCTGTTATGTGGTCATTACTTACATTACCTCCCACTCTTTTGAAAACGAGGAGATACATTTGAGATGTATAACCATCCTAACTAGGGTCAACAGCAGAGAATTATTGAATGAATATTATGATAACGAGTCTTAAAAATTATCCAAAAAATATGTAGTTACAATACAAAAACAGTGTTTTCTGATCTAATTCCAAATGGGCTAGACAACTCTTCCTTTCCTAAGATAAAACCATTTTCAGATCTTAAAATTATATTAAGATCTGGTAAGGTTTTGCCATGAAAGCAACTTGGGGTTAGGGGTGTTATGTGGTTTAGCTTAGAATGAGTTCTTCCTCAAGATTACTGGACCTTTGTCACCATGGTTACTATCAAAATCACATAGTAACAGTCAGAGAATCAGCCACAGTCGCGGTTAAAAGAGACCGATGTTGGCTGTCTGAAAGACTCAGAAAACACACACTAGGCTGCATCTTAAATTTGATGTTGACCCATCCATCAAGCCTGACATCCTTCCTCTGTAACATCACCTGACATCCTCTTTTGGACAAACAGACAAGAGACATTATATCTGAGGCAACTAGAGGACACTGCCATGCCTGTAAAATAACATTGTTTGGAGCACTAGTTTGAACAACTGATGCTGTTCTTTTTCTTTAAAAAGTCTATCTCTTCTGTCCCCTCCTTTTTTTTAGTCATTGTGTCCATTGGATATGATATTATTCACTTGTGCAGGCTCAAGAGTTTTGAATGAATGAGTATTTCAACTAAAAAAGGTCAAGGGTCATTGACAAGGAATCTGCGGACAAAAGGAAGAAATCAGAAACATTCTCTTTTGACACAAGACACCATTTTCAAACAGGAGCAGAAGTTACCATGTCCCCACATACACAACCACTGAGTATATTCTATTCACTTATAATGACTGGAATTGTCATAGTATACATGAAGTTGTTTAAAGGTCAGAGGAATGGCATCTCAACGGGCGCAGCCTTTCACACTACTCCTGACAGTTTGCAGAGTTTTATAAACTATCTGGCACTCTGCTGCCATCTGCTGGTTTTGCTTAAGGAATTCACATCCTACTGCCTGAACTGTGTGGGATCTAAATGACTGTATTCAATAACTGGCTACACTGAAATGTGTTTTTTTTCTAAAGAATTAGGTCTGTAATATGATATACTTGAAAACCATTTTGTAGATGAACGGCAGAAAATCAGTTATTGTGACACAGTCTTTAAAGGACATGGCAACAAGACTGAAGTTCGAACATATTTTCAGATTCACAGCTGGAAACCAAGGTTAAAAATTCAGCAGTTTGGATGGAAAATGGATAACAAAAACTCTGCAAGCTTACAGAATGAGTCACAATTCAATGTCAGAGAAAGGGTCAGCTGATCACTTTTGTTTACATTTATTCCACACATTTTTGTAATTTAAGGAATTTGACAAAACAATCTCAATTTCAACACAAGGTCAACCTGCTGGCTTTTTCTGAACTTTTTGAGCATGTCTTGTGCATCTCATAAACAGATTTAATTTGCTTAGTTGCCACAAACCTGTAGGTGTGAATGTCTGTAATAATGTCTAAAACTGAAACAACTTTAAATGTAATCACTCTTGTAAAATAATTTATCACCAACCCTTTTGTCAAACTTGTTTCATCCTATAAAAAAACCTATATAAGCAGATATAATTTTAAGTGTCTTACATCTTTGTTGTTTATTTTCAAGAAAGATTTAAAGAAGAGAACAAAAAAGAACTCCAATATCAATGAGAAGAGAAGAGAAGAGAAGAGAAGAGAAGAGAAGAGAAGAGAAGAGAAGAGAAAGGTGAATCTTTAGGTCGAATGCCGTGGTTGACTGCACAAACACATTTCTGTAACAATATGCAGACAGCCTGGGCTAAAGCAAGTGACACACAAAACATAATGGGGAGAAAAGTTGTCACTCTACATCAAGCGCCCAATCATTTACTGATGTTTATGCTGAACACACTGGTGAGGAGAAGATGCAGTGGAGTGATGCAATAAAAACAAACTTGGTGAATCTAATTGTGAAATGGCTTCTGTAGACACTTGAAAATCATCCAGAAGGTTAGTTTAGGAGTATTTTCAGATTGTAAACTCCTAAAGATAACCGGAGGGTGCCTTTATTAGCGAGTCAGGTTATTTCTTTGAATTTCTAATTTGTTGAGGGGACATGGCATGTGAGCCTTCTTAAAGCCAAGGTGCTCCTTGCACAATTTTCCTTGTTTCTCTGACAACTGTAAGTAGAATTTGTGAGGTGGTGTATCTGTTTATCTACAGCTAAAACAGTAGAGCGTGCATTAACTTTGTAAGAACTTGTTGAATTTGAGTGTTATGGATGACCGGTGGAGGAGAATTCCTGTCTGTAAATCATTCATAAAATGCTGCAAGAGTTGAATGCTCCGCTGCTGGAGGGGCAATGCTTTGTGAATCTCTTGTGAGATTTAAACCTATGGTTTCTTTGCTATACACACTGACCAAACTGAGTGTGTTTTACAACACGTATGCAAAGTGGTCAAGAGCTGGTTAGAGTAAAAACGAGCAACACCTGGTTAGGGTGAGGGAAGGATTATGGTTTGGCTTAAGCTAGCACTCTGGTTGGTAGGGTTTGGGTAAAGGTTAACTTGTACACATGACTCTGTTGGAGGCTGGACAGGCAAGATCTCATTTCAGAAAATATTTTCATGGTGTTATTTATTTATGTGACCACACCATGGCGCTATCGTTACAAAACTTCAAGTTGCTACCATTCAAGTGCAGTCTGAGGAAACCCTGGTGATTTGAACCTTTGTAAATTATGTTAAATGTATATTTTTATGATTCTAAAATAAGTATTGATCTATTATACAGTAAAATTAGTCACGGTGTTCCACAAGGCTCAGTGCTTGGGCCAATACTATTCACCTTGTATATTCTTCCCCTAGGCAATATTATTAGAAAGCACTCAGTTAACTTTCACTGTTATGCAGATGATAACCAATTATATCTATC
>JAPZDZ010000010.1:719269-736635 GCA_029783805.1 Acanthurus tennentii
TCAAAGATGAACAACAGTTTACAGACAGCCAGCTTCTCTGCTGTCACCTTCTGTAATGTTGGATGGAAAACATGGAGTAGTTTGAGAAGACTGTACTGCTCATCTCTGATCAAGTTTAGCTCTCTGAATGAAAGTGGAATCAGCAGATCGACATCTTTGTTTTCCAAGCCTTTTGCCCAGTCCAGACTGAACTCCTGCACTGGGAAGGTTTTTCCATTGCCAGCGAAGCCGTTCGTCAAAACCACTCTGATTTGTCTCTGTTGGTCAGGTGAGGCTTTAAAGATGCCATGGCACCTGATCGGAATGTCATGGAGGGTCTCCATCTTGGAAGCTTTCTTAAGCTGCCTCACCTCATGTTGGGTATTAACCTCTTCACTCTGTCTCTCTGCGATGTAGAGCTCAGTGTAGATCCTGTTCAGGAGGGTTCCACTTCCTGTTACATCACTTCCTTCAGTCATATGTTCACATCTCCTCTTCAGACTGATCTTATGTTCATCAAGAACCTCCTGCAGTCTGTAATGAAAATGTTGTTTCTTTTTATTTAAACTTTCCTGCTTTCATTAACATTCACTTCGTGCTCTTCCTTTCTTATAAAACATTCAGGGATCTGCCTGCAGTTTCTCATTAATACAAACTCAACACTTCCTGCTGCTCCTTCACAATAAAGTCCGTCCATTAAAGAGAGCTGATTGTGTCCTTCACTGTTTTACAGTCAACTTGTGCAGCTTAGTTTGAGTCTTTGAGTTTGAGTGTGACAAACCGCATGAAACCACTGTTTCATTCTCTGTGTCTCCTTCCATTAAAGTGGTAATCTGGAAGATTTCCATCTAATTATTGTCTGTTAAGTCTCCATCTATCACAGAAAGGTAAATCAGAGTCACTGACTGTGAGCTCTGAGCACAACAATCATGAGAAACAATTCAGTTCATAGCCAAGAAAAGAGCAAGTGTCTTTTAACCTGTGCCTTCTTGGTTCATTTTAATGGGTTCATATTATCCCACCAGAGACTGGAGTTTGGTTTAATGAACATATTCACTTTTATTATTTTATTGTCCTGTTTTCGTGTACAGTAACCTGGCTCTACAACCTATTTGCTCTTGTTTCTCCCCACAACATATATGAGCAGTCACACCCACAGCTTCAACCTTCAGCGAGAAAAAGTGAGGGACCCCCTTCCAGCGGCATCAACCACCGGGGACACAGATGAGAAAGATTATCTGGAGGTCTTCGCCCATGAGATTATGGGTGTCATGAACTTTATTTCCTGCACTTAGTGAATATTTTCACACTGAAATTGTGCTTTTTATGCACTGATTTCAAAGTCTTCTGTCACTGTAAACATGAGTGCAAAGGAGACTCAATAAGAGTCTTTGTAGGCATTATAAAACAATACTCCTGAACGGACCAGTGCTAAAGTCCACTGTGAGCCCTGTGTTTGTATACATCACAACGCTTTTTTGATGCCTAATATTTTGACGTGTCTGCTCTCCACAGAAGCTGGATTTATGCATCATCTGAATGCAAAATTGTGCCTTGATGCTTACATAGAAGTGCACAATATGAATCCTGTGTTATTTGTACACAGATTAAAGAGATTGGACTGACTATGATATGAACTCATCTAAGATGCAGCTGGTGGGTCAGAACAGCTGAAGCAAAATCAATTACATATCTGAAGCTCTTTCTTTCAGATTTTGAATAGTTACAAATCCTTCAGTGACTTTAACATGAGAGCAAAATATGTAAATATTTTCCGGAAGTTAAAATTTTGAAACTGGGGTTTTCAGGTGTTTTTTCTACAGAAATGAAACCAGATCCATCCTACTTTGTAGCAGTTTCTGCTCTTTTAGTTCTATTAATCATTCAGCAGAACTTTTTTTTTATCCTCAATGCAACATCTCCATCAGGACAGTTTACAGAAAAAACAGTTTCTTACTTTGGTTCTGAGGGTTCAGGTTCATTACTGAAGTCTGGAAGAATTTCTTTAGACTGGTCACTCCCAGTATACGGACAGCTGGGTACTGCAGACTTTGTTGTGTCCTCCTCTTCCTTCACACAAACACTCATCTTGTGGACTTCAGTCAGTCTGAGAGGTAAAACAGAATCCCAGACTGTGAGCTCAGAGCACAACGAGAATAAACCTTTGCTTGTTTTCTTGGTCAGGTTTAATGTGTTCATATTATCTTGGTCAGGTTTAATGTGTTCATATTGTCCCACCAGAGACTGAAAATAGAAATGAGGTTGAATTATCACTCACCCTGCCTCAGCCTTCCTTTTCCTACCCTCACAATCGCTCGGATATCTCAAATTATTAGTGTAAGATTTTCACACGTGAAAACCTTTATCCGGTTTGTACTCCACTACTTTGTAACTCCACCCCAGCACTCAATTGTCATGTTTGTTTACGCCAACTGAAACACTCATCAGACTCAAGGACTGGCTCCCGGTTCGTGCCACCATTCAATTTACTTCCTATATATATATCATTCAGTTTTCATTCAGCAACGAGAGGACGAAGGAGCAGCATGAAGGCCAAAATCCTCTTACAGAGCAGCAAAGGTAAGGGTGTTAATGTCTTTCTCTAAGTTCATTCATCTGCCGCAGTCAGCAGTCTTCGATCATCTCACCTAAATCCGTTGAATTGTCCCGTTTCTGTGTTTCGCATTGCTTAGCTGTTTGACTGAAGCCGCTCAGTTTTCTACACACCAGCGGACAAAATCTGCGCTGGATCTAAAGGACTGACCAACTTGTGCCGTGAGTGCAATAAATTTTCCATTTCTTTTGTTTTTTGAGAGCCTCTGTTTAGCCAAAATCATTCCTAATTTTATTCGGGTTGAAACAAGAACCGAACGGAACTAAACCGTGTTTTTTGTTATAACATTTATTTGAAAAACAGAAATTGAGAAAAGAGACTAAAAGAAAAGTCCTTGTTGAATTTTGAGTTTGGTTTGTGGCCTTTTGTGTTTGGACTGTGGGGGATTTGGGTGTATTTGGATGTATTATTGCATTAATTAAGGCTCTGGAGTTTAGGGCAACGGTTCCAACATCTAAACACGCAATATACAAAATAAAGGAATAAAATTAAACAGTTTTAGAGTAAAAAGACGCTTCCTTGCAAAAACCCAACAGAAGCTGCGCTCTTAAAAGAAGCTCTGCGTTGCCGTCCCTTTCTGCAAACTTCAGTGTCTTTTTGTTGTTTCACGATTGCAATCCAATGATGAAACCCAAATTGTAAATACTCAATATTCATTTTAATCATTATTTTTTTTCGGGTCAAAGTAAGCACAGTTTTCCCCTCATAAGGCATTGTGTCTACTATTCCGCTGTCTTCAGACAAAAATCTAATATTAAACATTATATAATTAGGACCTACTTATGCAGGTTTGAGTTTTACTCTAAATCCAGTGCCTAGTGCAGCAGCCCCAGGATACCCCCTGCAGGCCCAGAGACTCCTCCAGCAGGTCCACACTCTCTCCCAGCAGCCCCAGGATGCCTCCTGCAGGCCCTGGGACTCCTCCAGCAGGCCCACACTCTCCCCAGGATGCCTCTTGCAGGCCCTGGGACTCCTCCAGCAGGCCCACACTCTCCCCAGGATGCCTCCTGCAGGTCCTGGGACTCCTCCAGTAGGCCCACACTCTCCCCAGGATGCCTCCTGCAGGCCCTGGGACTCCTCCAGCAGGCCCACACTCTCTCCCAGCAGCCCCAGGATGCCTTCTGCAGGCCCTGGGACTCCTCCAGCAGGCCCACACTCTCTCCCAGCAGCAGTTTGATAAACTATCTGGCACTCTGCTGCCATCTGCTGGTTTTGCTAAAGGAATTTACATCCTACTGCCTGAACTGTGTGGTATCTAAATCACTGTGTTCAATAACTGGCTATGCTGAAATGTGTTTTTTTCTGAAGAATTAGGTCTGTAACATGATATAATTGAAAACCATCTTGTAGATAAATGGCAGAAAATCAGTTATTGTGACACAGTCTTTAAAGGACATGGTGATAGGACTGAAGTAAGAACATATTTTCAGATTCACAGCTGGCAACCAAGGTTAAAAATTCAGCAGTTTGGATGGAAAATGGTTAACAAAAACTCTGCAAGCTCACAGAATGAATCACAATCAAATGTCAATAGAATGACTCAGAGAAAATGTCAGCTGATCACTTTTGTTTACATTTCTTTTTCTTCAGCACATTTTTGTAATTTTAGGAATTTGGCAAAACAATCTCAATTTCAACACAAGATCAACCTGCTGGCTTTCCTGACCTTTTGACCATATCTTGTGGATCTCGTTAACAGATTTAATTTGCTCAGTTGCCACAAACCTGTAGGTGTGAATGTCTATAATAATGTGTAAAACTGTAACAACTTTAAATATAATCACTCTGGTAAAATAATTTATCACCAACCCTTTTGTCAAACTTGTTTGATCCTATAAAAAAACCTTGCATAACCAGATATAATTTTCTGTGTCTTTCATCTTTGTGGTTTGCTTATTTTCAAGAAAGATTTAAAGAAGAGAACAAAAAAGAACTCCAATGTCAGTGAGAAGAGAAGAGAAGAGAAGAGAAGAGAAGAGAAGAGAAGAGAAGAGAAGAGAAGAGAAGAGAAGAGAAGAGAAGAGAAAGGTGAATCTTTAGGTCAAATACCGTGGTTGACTGCCCAAATACATTTCTGTAACAATATGCAGACAGCCTGGGCTACACACAAAACATAATGGGGAGAAAAGTTGTCACTCTACATCAAGCACCCAATCATTTACTGTTGTTTATGCTGAACACACTGGTGAGGAGAAGATGCAGTGGAGTGATGCAATAAAAACAAACTTGGTGAATCTAACTGTTATTTGGCTTCTGTAGACACTTGGAAATAATCCAGAAGGTTAGTTTAAGAGTTTTTTCAAATTGTGAATTGTTAAAGATAATAGGAAGTGTGACTGTGAAGTTACCAGTTTGGTTGCCAGTGATTTTGGGCAGACAAAGTAAGTCAGCATCTATCCCAACTCAGCTCACATTTGGTACCATAAGTTCCCTTATGAAAAGAAAACAAATTTAAAGAATGAAATTGCTAGAGGTGCCTTTATTGGCTAGTCTGGTTATTTCTTTGAATTTCTAATTTTCTTGAGGGGACATGGCATGTGAGCCTTCTTTAAGCCAAGGTGCTCCTTGCACAATTTTCCTTGTTTTTCTGACAACTGTAAGTAGAATTTGTGAGGTGGAATCTGTTTATCTACAGCTAAAATAGTAGCTTTTGCATAAACTTTGTAAGAACTTGTTAAATCTGAGTGTTACGGATGACCGGTGGAGGAGAATTCCTGTCTTTAAATCATTAATAAAATGCTGGAAGAGCTGAAATCTCAGCTGCTGGAGGGGCAATGCTCTGTGAATCTCTTGTGAGATTTAAACCTGTGGTTTCTTTGCTGTACACACTGATCAAACTGAGTGTGTTTTACAACACGAATGCACAATGGTCAAGAGCTGATTAGAGTAAAAAAGAGCAACGCCTGGTCAGGGTGAGGGAAGGATTGTGGTTTGGGTTAAGCTAACACTCTGGTTTGGGTAAAGGTTACTTTGTACACATGACCCTGTTGGAGGCTGGACAGGCAAGATCTCATTTCAGAAAATATTTTCATGGTGTTATTTATTTATTTAAGTGACCACACCGTGGCGCTATTGTTGTTACAAAACTTCTTCAAGTTGCTACCATTCAAGTACAGTCTGAGGTGATTTGAATCCTTGAAACCCTGGTGATTTGAACCTTTGTAAATTATGTTTCGTGTATATTTTTTATGATTCTAAAATAAGTATTGATCTATTGAAATAATATTTATTTGGTTGTAGTGTTTAATTGTTTATTAATTGTTTCGAAGATGGTTAAACAATTCTAAATTATACAAGTAGGCAGCAACAACACAGACTTGTCCATAAATCTACTGACTTGATTCCTCCTGGGCTCCACATCTTTACAAGCAAAAATACAGCTCTGTCAGATTTATGGGGCTTCAAGTGCCTGCACAGTTTGCCCCAAGCAGAGGCAAAACTCAGGGGCGAAAAGGGCCCAGAGGACACAAACCACTAAACCTTCCGGGAATGACTTTTTCAGCCATTTTAGCTATCAGCAAACAGTACAAGAGAGGAATGCTTCTAGGCAGTCACTTATTGTGTAAATTTGTCTGTAAATATGTTTATTTGCATCCTCAATACCTCCAGTTTATTTCTAATGTGACAGCTGCACATTCTCAAGCTCTTAAGTTTCAAACTCAATTTAACAGATTCAAACATCATACTCAAGAACTGCACTTGGGTCTCATACTGCCCCACAACGAAGGACACATGGAAGTTAACCTTTATCTATTGGACTAATCATAAACTCTCATAAACCTGGTCTTTGTCAACCCAGATAGTGTTGTCAAATCAACCCACGTTTTCCTCAATCAAGACATGAGCAAGTTCACATCAAAAGGTTTGTGTTTAAAACAGTAAGTTTTTACTCCTGTTGATACTGAATATTAAAGTCACATGATTAAATATATTCAAACCAATATAACCAGACATTGTATTGTACTGTAACACTGCAAAAATCAGTTGGAGATGAAATTAAAAAAAAAATGTATGGCTGATGATAAAATACTATCTGACAATGAGGACAACAGACAGAGATTTCTACTATTTCCATTTACATTACAGTGCCATGCAGAACAGTACAGTAGTGGAGCCACTAAATTTCTGCTGTGACAAATAGAATCTACCTGTAATTAGTCAAAATCAACAGACAATTGCATGAGGTTATAGAACTGTGTACAGGAGAAAATACAACTGCAAGTTAACTGGGAACCTAACTGTGTCCACATTTGAGCAACTGACTATGGTAACTAAATTCAGTACCATGGATATCATTAAGTGGTGCAAAAAACAGTTTTAGGAGCTCCAGAACCCAAGGAGTCTTAAGATTTGGGGTAAGTCTCTTTAATATCCCTAAAAGAGGTTGCTGGGATACATATATATACATATATACATATTTTAGAGTAAGACCTGTAATCCTTAAATTAGATAACAGCAGACCTTACAGAATCTAACGTCCTATTCCTAATTAAAACATTCCATTTTAGAACACTGTATTATAGAACATTCTATTTTGCATTGGGGCAAATTTTTGTATTCTGCATGTATAATCTACAACAGAATCCTCTGTTAAAAATATGCACTCTAGAATACAACAATTCATCACAAAATTAGACCGTTCTATTTCAGACAATACTCTTCTAGAATGTTGTTTTTAGTACCTTGATCCCGTAATTAGATGATATCATTCCCTCTAGAATATAACATGTTTTTCTTGAAACGTGCAATGTCAGAACTTTCTAATATACAAAATTTTATTTTAGATTAGAACCTACATTTTATATTCTATCTTTTTATTCAATGAGAGAATCGTCCCATAGAGAACAACATTCTATGTCAGATAATTCTGTTACACAACATTATATTTTGGAATATAGCATAAATTATGTCATTTATGTCTACAACCAGCAAAGACTCCTCAATTCGGAAATATGCTGTCTTAATCCTCTCTTAGTATACAACATTACCTCTATAATAATACAATTTGTTCTATATTAAAACACACTAAAGATTCAATTTGCCATAGGAGCTTATTTAGTCTTTTTTTGTATTTCTTCATTTCAGAAGGGAATCCTCCTATAGATAACATGCATTCTAGAATACAAAATTCCTTTTTTAAGTTAGAATATTGCATTTCTGAACATTGTATTGTGGAGCTTTGTACTTAAGTTTACAAAATTGCTGTTCTTAGGCACCATTGCTTCTAGAATACAGCATCCATTATAAATGACACTATTCCATGTCAAAACATTCTTTTATAAAATCTTTCATTTTTACGTAGAACTAAAATTTGTTTTCTATCTCTATATTTCCACAAGAAAATATGATTTAATGTGTACAAAATGTATAAGCACTTGAAAATGAAGACAACAAACAAGAAATAAGGACTTCATGTCACTTGACACCCGAAAGGTCACTAGTAAATAACCAAATGTAAAAAAGACTTAACTTTTTACAATGACCGTTAAAATCGAGCTGAACTATGTGAAATTATCAAACAACTGCACAATGTAAAGCACTATGTACACAATAGAATACAAATTCTGCTGCTTGTTTAGGTTTGAGGTTATCATGTACTTCTTTCCATAATAGTATGTGGAAAAAAGTAGTAGTATTGCCAGATGGTGTTTTATTAGTGTTCACAAGGAATGTTCAGTGACATGGTAATGATGGGGCAAAGGAGCCGTGTGTTATTTCTAAAATCACAAATTATCTTTAATTTTTTTAGAAACTGCAGCGCTCCAGGTCACAAAATGCTCCATATCCCACCTATAGTGGGACTCAACCAGTAACTACTGGGGAGTCACACAGTGTGTTGGTTGAAGGTGGGACTATAAATCCACATCATCTCACCATCTCCACTCTTTTTAGAGATTAAAGCTCTTCTGTCTGTATCAGGTCTAAAATGGTTAATCTCCTATCTGGAGATCCCATATCTCCTATCCAAGCCAAAGGTGAGCTCAGTGATGGTGCGGTTAACTGAGGAGTCACAAAAAGTTTGAGGGCAGTTGGGACTGGGCTCTTTATGAAATCCACAACAATCTTTACTTTCTTTGGAGCTTGGGGCTCCCTGTTGACTGCAGGTGCATCTAATTTTGAGAAGATTACAGGGGGTAGACCAGCATAAATGGGAACCCACACTAATGGATGGAGTCTCGGATGAGGGTGTCAGAACTGCTGCTTTGCCTCTAAAATCAGCAGGAGAACTCATTAGCATTGTTAGCCAGGTGCAGGTTGTTATTGGATCAGTGGGCTTAGGTTTGCAGCTGGTGATCTGTTGGAAACCTCTTCAGACAGAATTGGAGCTGTTCAATTCTTTTTTTCTGCCTAATTTGGTTAAATGTGACTGAGGACTTGCACTTCAGGCAAATCTGGAATTTGTTTGTGTCTGCCTCTATGGACTGGATGTTCAGATGTTACCTTGAGCTATCAAGCAATTTTACATATAAACAAATGAGCTATGTGACAAATGAGACTGATCAACCCCCTGAAAAAATGTTTCATGGTTTGATGGTTTGGTGGGTAAATTAAATACATTTCATGGTTTTATAACTATCAAAATGTGTATGGTTTGTCAAAATTAACACAGTTTATATTTTGGGGGATGAAGGAGCCCATATGACTTTGTTTGCTGTATTCATTTGGGAGAAATCTGCTAATATACAATACTGACCTGAGGAAGTTTGACCGTCTCACATTTCGTCTTTCATTTAAACTTGTGAGAGAGCACTGTTGGAAACAGTATTGATAGCCCCATGAATAACATTCCAAAGAGTTTCATGTTATTTTCTCTCAATGGCAAAGGTTTCCTCTGGCAAAACTCAAGAGTCAAAACAGAGGGTTATGTATGGTTAGGTTCCTGCTCTGGAATTTGAGATGAAAATGTCTTTAGTGCTTTTTGTTGAGTAGCTTTCTGCTGAACATCAAAGGTCAGAGCTAGTGAAGTGGGCAAGAAAAATACATTTACCTCAGCAAGGTTATTGTGACTGAGCTAAAGCAGCTGACATCAGCTGACAAATATTTCTTGGCTTTACGTTGGAGCTCCAGGTTGAAAGAATCACACAGCACTCTGGCCCTTAACATTAACTCCTCCTCCTCCTCAAATTGCATTTGACATGCTTTGGGTATTTTTGGCAACATCTTGTTTTCTGTCAAAATCTTGCTGCTTTGTTTTTGTGTTCAAAAGAAAAATTAAGTATTGACCTTTCAGTTTGTTCAGTGTCTGCCACTTTCTCAACCTATCTCGCTCAGGTTCAGTGAGTCTCACTTTTTACCTCTCAACACAAATGAAAGATTTTGTTGACTGACTCACCCATAAAAACCCAATTTGAATATATTTAATGTGAAAAGCTAAGGATGTCAAGTTGTGACATAATATTTAAAGCTAGAACCCATATTATCAGTTATTTTTTATCAATAATAAATAAATCAACAAAAAGTCATTGATCATAAAAGTTTCAGCTCAAATGTGAGTATTTGTTGCTCTTCTCAGTTTCCTCTGTGTTGTTTGAATAGAATTTTATTTAGGTTTTAACTAACAGTGAAATTGATAAACAAACAAACAAACAATAAAAATAACTTACACATTTACTTTATTTGTCATTAAATTCATTAACTCTGTCTCCTGCTCTTGCATTTATTGTTCCTATTTTACTGTTCCTTTATCTAACATTATATAAGAAGTTTGCCATTCAGTTTATATCTTCAATGAAATTCTGTATATATATTGAGCAGTGGTAATCAGTGATTCTTTGAGGGGCTGGTTGGTATTTGAACACAGGACAGAGCCAAGCCAGCTGTTTCCACCTGCTTCTGGTCCTCATGTTAAGCTAGGCTAACCATGTCTTGAGTCCAGCTCTGTGATAAACAGACATGAGATTTATATTGATTTATACCAATACCTTGCACAGAAAATTAATAAATGAATGTGTCCTGCAAAAGCAGGACATCTGATTTGAAAGTTGCCATGTGTTGGAAGCATAAAACCTCCTTTAAATTCCAATGAAAACCATAGTGACTCTTAAAATAGTATCATAATTAAAGCAACATTATGTAACAATTTTACCTAAATAAACAGTTTGGAAAAAAAAAAATATTGCACACAGATGAGTAATAAATTGAGTGGTGTCTCTGTGTCAGGCACTTTTCACCTTAATCCACAGTTACTGCATTGTAAAACAAAGCCTAATGCTACAAGGCACTCTGTCTCACTCAGCAACCACTACACTAATTCTGTTGAAACTGGATCATCCTTTATGGAGAGATGCTTTCATTGCTTTCTTTGATAGCCAAGACTATCTTTTTTTGTCACTTGGTCAGGTTACTTCAGCTTGGCTTGCTACTGTTGTGAGTTTGGCGAACTGCCCCTTAAAGATGTAAGTTTTGAGGACGTAACACAATAATGATGCATCTGAGTTTTTTTCGTAGTTAGCACTTATATTACAACTGACTATTGGTACAGAAACCAGGGATTTTTATGTATGATAGTTGTCTTTTAGCCAGGAACTGCAGAGACACTAAATCATGCAACATACCAAAATCTCCATAATGTTGCTTTAAATTGTGTAAAAGTCTTTTATTGCCACATAAGCAAAACCTCATAGATTTTTAAACGCTACAACAATGTTAATGTACACCAAAGAAGAGTAGGATTAAAATCTGACAGGCACTGGCACTATAGAGTAATTCACAGCCACCTTTCTGAAACAGAATTGTGAATCCTTCTTCTATTCTCAGAACTCCACTTCCTTCACATGTTCTTATCCTCTTGCCTTTGCTTTATTCTCTTACTATGAAATCAACACTGGTAAGCACCTTATATGTGTAAGGCTGTAGCTCTTTGGATTGTGGATAGATCTGAACAAGCCCTTAGGTTAGTACAACACAGTTTGGATGAGCTCCCATCCCTGTGACTCACAGGGTCGGTGTCAGCGGACGAATCACCAGAGAATCATGAATTGACTGTTTCACTGCATTCAGTCTGTGCTTCTCCAATATCTAGTTCCATTCTTTAGAGATATTGTCTTAGGCTGACAGCAGATGAGGAAGAGCTCAAAGGGGGGGGGGGGTGAAACAGCCAGGCTGCTGCAGACACACCCTTCCTCCCAAGGACGGGGCCCCACTCTGCTCTTCATTGCTCAGGTGCTGTAGATACAGATAGTGTTGTAGGAGTCAAAGAACAAGAACTGGCTCAGATGTAAGAATCCTTGAATAATGAAGGCTTTTTACCAAAGCTATGTTGGATAATGTCTCAAGTATCAACTCATGACATGAGATCATTTAAAAAATGTCAGTCCTAAGTTCAAATAATTGACAGTTGTAAGGTGAAACAAATTGCATATTTGTTGAAAGAGAACAATCCATTTGGCACAACTCAAAAACAAAAGGCAGGATGTAAAAAGCTTATTGCTGACATCAGTGTTGCCTACTGCAGAGTGTAATGGTTCCCCTAGTGCAATTACTTGACACCATTTATTCCTACATCCTCTAGCTCACATGCACTACCTTGACAAAACAGAGACTAAAGAGAAGCTCAGATCATAAGAAGCACAAGCACATATAAGAGTTTGCTGATCATGAAGAGATCTATTCAGTTACTTTTAAAAAATCTTCTGTAGCTCTTAAGCTTTTAACAGCTTTGTGAAAATAATAAAATGTTGTTTGGTCTTACGAGGTTTACTGAGCTCTGGCAAGGAAACAACACATTTCAAATGGAAAGTATATATGCTATAAACTTAGGGCATTTTAAAGATAACTACTGTCTTAAAATTTTACATAATACAGTTGTTATCCCCCCGACCCTACAGAGGATTGAGGGGTATAGAAAATGGATGGATGGACAGTTGTTATCTTTAGGCAATCCCTTTGTTAAACTCAAGTGGCAATGAACATCCAAAATTGTAATCAAATTGCATTTTAATTAATTGTTGACACATGCATTAAATCATTTCCCATTTTGAAGAAAGATATAATCTGCTTTTTGGCAATTACATTCTGAAATTGTAACTTTCAGTAATAAATTAACTCATTTTGTTGTATGGATCCATGGCCAAATAATTCTTTAAAGATGCATTATAGGAAATGTCTTGACTGTTGCTTTTTGACAAAGATGGAAATTTAGCTTGGAATCACTGAAAAATGTTATTTTGTTGCAATGTTATGTAATTACCCTCTTTTATTTTCACTATTATAAGATAACACTTAAGTATATTAAACAATTTACTTGCCAACATTTTAAACAGTCAATTATGACTTTATGAGGCTGTAAAATGAAAGCTTGTTTCCCCTGTCTGATGGCTAGTAAACTGCACTGCCTGTAGCCCACAGCACGAGAGACCGTAGACGTTTAGTTTGAGGTTAACAGTATTCCGCCTCTGCAGCCAAGGTTTAAAAGGGAGGGGGAGTCATGTTGGACCGGAATTCATTTCGTTTGAGGAGGGGTGAAGCTGGACTGTGTCTTCTTCCTCTCATTTCACCGTGCTGACAGAGTGTGCCAGCGGCTCTGTTGACATGCAAATTGGACAGAGAGGGAGGCGGAACCGCGACCGTGTGTGTTCACTTTGTTGTTTCTTCTCCAACAGCATGCACTTCACAGGACCATCCGACTTAAGCTAACACCGTCTACGTCCGAGTCGACACTTTGTTTTATGAGATAGTTTTTCTTCGAGGTAAGATTCTGTATTTATTTATTCTTTATACTTGTGTTTCTCTCAAAGATATTAGCGGTTACATTGCTGTTTTTATTACTGCGTACTAGGATTCTGCCGCTGACTTGATTTACGAACCGTCGACTTCGATAGAAATCACTGCAATTATTAAATTATGTAAGCTAGTTAGCTTCATCTTTGATTTTTAAGGAATTTGTAGATTTTATTTGAACTTCGATTGTCACTTTAATTTTTTTTTGCTTTATCGTGATCATGTGTTTGTATTTTTTGTTTAAACCTCTAGTTCTAAGCTGTCACTTATCAACTCCCCAAAGTCAAGGCAGTATACTTTTTTAACAATATTATTATAAACACAAACAAATGGTTTGTTTACAGTGACTTACTGTGATTTACTTTGGTTGTTGCTTTCAAACTTGAATTGCGTCTCGGAGTTCCTTAATAATTAGAAATCATTTTAATCTCCAACTTAGTCTATCCGATTTCATATCCCCTTTATTTTCCTATTGTTTAGTAATTATTTAAGTTTAAATGGGTTAATTTAAGGAAGTTACGTTAAGTATGTTAAGTATTCATGTGTCTGTGCTGCTCCCTATTGTATGACATTACCAAGTCGCTCCCTTAGTGTTCTCATTATTCTCTCAAGATTCCCCTGTGGGGATTTACTGATCTTCGAGAGTAACATTCGTACCGACTGTATTACTATGGTTTTGGTCTGGACTCGGAAGGTTCAAAAGTGTATCCATGGGTACGTGAACAAATGTCTAAAAAGAAGCATAAATTAGAAAACTGACAATTAATCGTGGGTATTAGATGCAAAATGGTGTGTGTTGTATCTGATGCAAATCAGGCTGTGGCCCCTGAAAAAAAAAAACAAGAATATGTGAGGCTTATGTGAAACCTTCTCTGCTGCATGGAATTTATCCTAAGGCTTAACCTAAATATTTAAATCTAAAAGAGTTCAAATTGAGGCTATTTAACAGTTCAAGATATGAGCTTATTAGAAAAAGGCTGCTCAGTGATATGTTATACTAATACATCAGCACACCAGCAGCTTACACCTAGAAGGCTGTTGTAGTAGCCTTGATGAAATTTATTTTTATTTGAATGGAATATGTTCATAAGCCTTCAATGCTTCAAGGTGAGGTCCAGATCAAGTAAGTCTTGAGGATTACCCACTAAAACAAGTGCTCTTTTCTATTGAGATGGCTTTCTTCACTAGAGATTGGAGTAGTGAGATAATGTAGAATTTTGCACTCACAGTCTGTTTTCTGACACCTGTAACTGAAAAAAATAGACAAAACCTAACACAAAACCTTTATGGAATGATAGTCTCTGGTTCTCTGGGGTTCCACCGTATCTGGTGGACCATGACACTGTATGTTTGGTGACCACAGGGCTTAAAGAAGGAGATATTGAACAAATTCAATGTTATTGCAAATGTTATATGATATAGCCATAGCTTTAGTTATGTATATAGTAATTTCAGTGTTTTTAGTGTTATTCCCTTTTGCATAAGTAATTTGTTCTAAAATAGAAAACATTTAGCTTTTTTAAAATCTGCAAGGCATACTGAAAGACATTTTAGAGACAATCATGCTGAAGATAAATGGCGAATAAGCTACTGTTTTCATAAACAATGCTAACCTATGCCTAGTTGTGTACTAAAATTTAAAAATCACCATCATGACAGCACAGCATAATGGTTATGTGTCAAAACGCTATTGAATTCGTGAGGAATTCAGTCACACTGATTCATTCATTTTTTTTTTCGTATTTCCTCTGGGTTCTTTTTTTTACAAATCTGTATTATTCATTAGAACCTTTAGGAACTGAGGTGGAAACTGTCCACACCCACACAGTTAGAGTATAAATGGCCTCACCTGTTTGTGCTTCTGCTCATGTCCCCAGGGTTGTGATTAGCACGGTGCAGTACTGATAAGGTCAGAGGTCACCAGGTGTGTAATGGGCACACAATGAGCCTTAATGTGCCACGAAGCGGGTGGTTGGGGAGTGGGGTGGGGTTTACAGGCTCTCAGGCCAGAAACTAGATACTGTTGACACTGTATAGGAGGTGATTATTAGATTTGCTTGTCAGATGGTAAGATGGGGCCTATTGTGAGCATTTGTCGTCAAGTGCAAGTTCAAATGCTGAATCTGCTGTTACCCGTTCTATTCGCTTTTACAGACCTTTTTTTTTTTTACCACGTTATTATATTACACTTATGATATCAATATTTTGTTGTAAAGATATAATATCACTTTCAAAACAGATTTACATGTTACACTTTTAAACTCAGCATCAGCTGGCAATATAGTAGGGCAGACCCAGGGATTATCACACTGCTTGTCACAGCATTGCTTCCTAGTGAAGTGCTGGGGGCTGGAGCAGCAAGTGAATAGCTCTGTTGCATAAAAAAAAAAATAAAAAAAAAGAAGCTTTTTTTAATCTTTTACCTTAGGGTTAGGGCTGTAAATCACATTTAACCCTTTTAGTGGTAGCTTGAAACAATGAACTCTGCAGTCATGCATAGGACCTCACTCTTTTTTAGATGCTGTATCTGCTATCATTAAGTTCTCCTTGTTGCAGAGGGTTTAACTAGTAGTATGTTTTTTGTTTTGTTTTATTTTTTCAGGAGCAATATGATAAGAGACAAATGGCTAGTGCAGCAGGACAGAGCCTGTTCTTCACATGTACAGTATTCAGATGGGAGTGGTGAAATAGAGCGTGTGTATGGGGGTTGGGGGATTGGGAGGGGATGTTGATGCTCTGCCCAACAGCTGACTCTTGGCTCTCTTTCCTGGAGATGAGGCAGCTAGACCTCCTCCTCCTCCTTGCCCTGATGGTCAGATGCCCGTAAATACACAATGAGTGTTTACATCTTGGATCTTAATTTCTAAGTTTTGATCATCATATCTACAGTATGAAAACACCATATTCATTAAGTAAATTTTTAAAATATGGCACATCATAGGGAGCAAGTCATATGGGTCTAAAAAACTTCGAAAGTTTGACATTTAGTTTATCCACATGATCTGAACTCTTACTCCAAGATTTCTTAGAGAAATTAGAGAGAAAAAAGAAAGGGTTGCAAGGTTAATTTATAGAATAAGACAGATAATATGCAACACACAATCATTGTGTTTTGAGCTTTTTACTGCCTTTTCACCTTTTTGGTACGAAATACTCGGTAATTTTATCACTCTAGGTCTTAAAGACTATTCATATACAACAATTATTGTTTTATTTTGTCAGTTGTTTCTATTGATAATGTTGTAAAAATAAGAACTGCTGACAAAACTATAAACATAAAAGCCAAATTAGCAAAAACAAAAAAAAAAGTTAAAAAAATAAGGACCATGAAGATTTTACACTTAATCAGCCCATGTGTTATGGAAATACAATTGCTTGCCCACGGGTGGTGAACTCATTGTAAGGGATCACTAAAAGGGTGAAGACACGTCTCTGAGGAGCAAAACAGGCCTTTTCTGCTCAGTGCTCCTAGACAATGAAGCAGGGCCCAGGAGATGATTATGGTTTCCAGACTGGTCTTCAGACTCAGAGTTATTTGGGAGGGTTGTCTTTTTTGTTGTGCAGCTGCATCCTTTAATCATGTCATACTACAAAACATCCTTGTATATCCAAGGGGGGTAGCACTTTGTACTCATCACTGTTTAAAAATAGTCTGTGACATTATTTGTAGTGATTCCTAGAACCCCAGAATGTAATTAATTCAAGACCATACACACACAGGGCTAGGGGTGTAAATCACCGGTTTTACGACGATACGATACTATATCGATTCCTTGGACAACGATATGATATTTGCCGATATCACAAAGTCTGCCACAATTTGATTTTGATTTGATTCGATTCAGGAGCCTTGGATCAATGTAAGATGATATTATGTACACATTTAACACAATCAGTTACATTTTACCTAAAGAAAAAAATAGTAAGCAATTTTGATGTTTTGACACTTTTATTGCTAAAGCGTTTCAGACATTTATATGAAAATCATTCTTTTTAACAAAAAGAAAAAAGACCTGCGCTGTATTTCACTGTAAAGTGCCACATTTTTCATGTT
>JAPZDZ010000010.1:738005-758720 GCA_029783805.1 Acanthurus tennentii
GGTTCAACAGAGTTATGACTCTTTGTCAGCCTGGCTACAGTGCTGAAAAGAAACCTGGGGTTGTTCCTGTTAACCTCAATTAATGTTGAATAATAGGCTGCTTAAGCTAAGGGAGTGGAAACCAAGTCTAACTGACTCCAACTGCCACTATGCTTTTGTTTTGGAGTGCACACACTGATGCAACAGAGCATCGGTGATGCTTGGTATGAGCAACACTGCTTTACAGCCTATGTTAAGTTACTTTTTAAGATGTAGTCTGAAAATTTTTGAGCACTTACATGAAATTACTAAGTAGTCCCATTTTTAACAGAGGTTTGAATTAAGTTACAGTAGAATTTTATGATGTTGCAGCAAAGATAGTGCTGTAAGAGTTGCCAAATACTGACATAGAGAACTGCCTAGTATTGCTCACTAAGAACGCAGAGTGGAGGTCTGAAACTTGGCTGTGTCTCTGTCCTCTTGCTAGTATTGTACTGCAGGACTGCAGGACTGATAAGATGATCTCCTTTAGTGCCATGAATACCTAAATACTGATGTACTCAAGATGCAGATTATCCCTGGCCCTGACCGTAAGATTTGAGTTCTCCCAAGAGATTGTCCTTTTACAAGGCCAGTTCTACAGCTATTTGCTTCTGAGTAACTCAGAATGTCATTTAGGTTTTATTGGTTTATTGTTGTCTTTTTCTTTTTGTAAAAATTACAAAATTTTGAAACATTAGCTTTGATTTTGAATGGTTATTAAAATGTCTTGTGATTTATAGCAGAGTCATATTACAGGCATTACATGTTGTTATTTTTAGTCTTGTGTTAAGGTTAACCTCTTTACTGTTAATCACATCTGGCTCAGCTGTCGCATTAATGACAGAAGGTTTATTTCCAGATGTGACTTCAGGATTAAATAACAATGTGTCAGCCTCCTATGCCTCTGCACATGATGCACAAACTGCAATGCAATGATTAAACTGATAACATGGCAGTAAATATTTGTCTTGCATTCTTTGTGGTATTTACAGCCCCTTTTTTCCACCATAAATGCTTCAGTTAGCACAGCATCAGTCTGCCTTACTGCTGCTGTGTGCTAGCAAGCACTGAAACAGATCTTGGGATTATTGAGCCGGTCAAAGTATTGTTTTAATCTGGTTTTGGCTCTCTGTCAGTGACTGGTGCTGTAAAGACAGATGGCTGAGTTTTGTGCGAAATCTGGAGGGAGGGATTGTGGGGGACCACTTGTTTCACGCACACGCATCATGTAATGATGTCATTGATTCCTCACATCTACTGTATGAAGGGAAAATCTCTCCTGCTGGGAGATATCTGTTAAGGTCAGCCCATGGGAAGCTGCATTTTCAAATCTCTAGTGTTGTGTATTTAGTCTGTTAGCAGCCATGTTCACTATGTTGTAATACTACTTAATTCTAAGGGTGATATATATCAAAGACACAGTCTGCTTTTGCTTTTGTATTGCCTACACCATGTTTTTATGAAAAGACCTCAGAATGACTTTAATTCTTTGTTAACCCACACTGACTTTTAGCAACAAACAGAACTATCATGATGATGCACTAGTGTTTTGTGTTAGTCAACCTTGCCAAATGCAGCATGACAGTATGAACGTACTATATCTCTAAAATACTAGGGCCCCTCTATAATTTAAAATAAACAACAAATCAGTTGAAGCTTAAATCGAGATTTGCCGCATTTTGCTGGTGACAAGTTAGAAGTGTGCTTGATCCTCATAAGGCACATAAGCACAATCAGAGTTTCATTTCTGAATTGTTGTTCTTTCAGTGGCCATAGAAGCAGTGCAGGTACACAGGTTTATTTTAATCATCCAAAATTATTGTAATATTAAAAGGATACTAGTCTCTAAAGATAAATCATATGTTAACCTTTGTACTCTGCAAATAGTTTGAAAAATTCTCTGTTTTATCAAAACAATATTTAAATAAGCTTAGAGTCATCAAGTGTTCTCGAGACAACAGCTCTTAAAAGCTTTATAACTGCAGGCACAGATTGAGGATTGTATTTACGTAACATTTTATCTTGCCACTAATAGGAC
Organism: Acanthurus tennentii; assembly: GCA_029783805.1. Lineage (NCBI taxonomy): Eukaryota > Metazoa > Chordata > Actinopteri > Acanthuriformes > Acanthuridae > Acanthurus > Acanthurus tennentii. Next base: position 740,065 of record JAPZDZ010000010.1, read on the forward strand.
TTCTAAAAAGCACTAAAGTTCTTGGCTGAGAGTTTCTTCTTAAACCTATTTAAAAAAACTGCTGAGACCAGCTTTTATTAAAGATCTGGGAGATCCCTTAAGCTAAGGGCAAGGTTGACCCTGTTGCTCTTGATGATGTCATGTCTAGTGGAACTGTGATTGGCTGTCTTTGGTCCAAGGCTGTTCTGGGTGCCTGTCCGTAAATTCATGACAGAAATACTGCAGGAGGTATGTTTCCTTATCCAAATAAAGATTGTAAAATAAATTTAGGCCAAGTGTGAAGTGTAAAGAACATTTTTAAGCTACTGACTATTAAAGTTTTTATGCAGCTAATTGTCTGTCTCTTGGCAGCTCATTAACAGTGGGCATCTATATATAAAGCCCTGTAATTACCAGACTACAATATTCACAGCTGATAGAGAATATGAGAATGCTTATTCAAACCAAACTGGATGCCAAAATAGCTTTTACTTCTTGCTCATCTTTTGCATGAAAGAAGGAATATTACTGGAGGAAAATTCAGAATTAAGATAACTCCAAAAGCCAAAGACATTAAATGTGGAAAAATATACGTCTAGAATTAAATGTTGCTTTCCCACATTTCCCACCAGAAACTCTGCCATCTCAGGCAAGGGCAGATATTGCTTGATTCAAGCAACAAACAACTACTGCCTGTAGGTAAAAGTACATTAGGTTAATTCTCTTTCAACTTCATCTATACAAAAAAGGGCCTAAAATGTATTTGGAAAAAATGGAAAAGGCAACATACATTATCACAGATTATATTGATATGTAAAGTCTAAATGTAAATATTTATTGCTTTAATTAAGAGGTTCAGCACCCAGAGCTCTACAGCTTACTGCCTAAGTGGTAACCCTGCAATGCAAATGCTGAATAAATTGATCTTCTGTGTCACTGAATTGCTTCTGTAGGATGGTGAATCAACTGCATTCTTGACTATATCTACCATGGCAATATTACACTCACAATTAAGGCTAAAAATTTTTAAAAACCCAATATCTCTAATGGTATTGCCATGAGCAGTCATGTAAGATTGTTTTTGAATTGCTATTAATGATTTAATAGCCTGCTCGACTTCTTTTGTTTGCATATTTAGGAGGAGATGGTTTTGTGCTTAAGCATTTTGTTAAATACTCTTATTCCAAAAAATTAGAGGTCCTAAAATTATAACCAACATGCCAATTTTTAAAAAGTTACTACTAAATTAGCAAGTGAGGAGCTACCTTTAGTCTTAAAAAGTTTTTTGAATATGGCCCCGTGTCTTTTCTCTCCTTGTTAAGGAAAGTGTTTAGAGGAGATCATTAGTCACATTTCATCTCATCATGAATGTGAGTCGCATGAGCTGCACTCACTTAATACTTGGTGTTCGTTTAAAAAACGTTTGTTTAAAATTCGCTCTTTTCCCCTGGACAGTAATGTTTTATTTCATAAAATTATATATATATTTTTAAGAATGTTAGTTGGCACCCACCTCTTTTGTAAATCTTTGCTGGAAACCTTGCTTTGTCTTACTTCTTTGCACCTCATTGAAGGTGCAAAGAAGTCCATTCTGTGAGTTATCCCTCTATTTGCACAGTCTCTAGTTTGTATCTTAATCTTATCACAACTGCAACTAATAATTATGTTTATTACAATAATTTGTTTTGTCTTTAAATTATTGAATGGTACAAATTCCACAGAGCTCAGGGACAAAGCACAGCTAAATACTGTACATAAGAAATCTATAGCACTCTTAAAAAGCAGCAGTCCTCCCATTCATAGTGTAAACTAAAGTGTGCACTTAATCATATAACTACCTTAGAATTATATCTAAGTAACTTGTACTTTCTTTGTTAAAAAAAGTAAAAGGTTTGATGAAAATCAGGGTTATCTCTGTGTTAAAAGCTCGTACAAACCACAGAACTGTACTGTAATGGAGCCGTTCTTTGTGAGGCTTTGAGTGCTCATACAAACAGAGGGAAAAGATGACCCACATAAGGGGGAGTGTACAGCAGGCAGTGTTGTAGCTCAAAGCGGTGCAGATAATTTTAGTGCATTCATGCCCTGCTTCATTTTACAAAGGTTGCCCCTAATGCTTTCAACTTCAGTTGATAGAAAACACTGAAATGTCAGTATTTAGAAACTTCAACTCGTGTCACATTTATAAATGATTTTAGTGTTTCATCAAAATTTTTTTTTCAGCAACAGGGCAAAGAGTTTTGTTGCTCCTAGGCTGCAAAGGGTTTTGTCACTCCTGGGTTGTGAGCTAAATTAACTTTTTAATTTAACATTTTTAATAATTTTATGAAAACTATAGATTTTTTTTCTATTTTAGCCCTTTATTGTCATGAAAGAAAAAAAGACAGACATGTTCCCAGATTACACGAACACACAAAAAAAAACATGTTCCAAAAACTTTCATGGCTTTGTAAAACGGGTTACAGTTTGAACTTGTGTGCATTATGAAACTGTATCTATGTGTGTAAAGAACACAGACAGACAGCATTGCATAACTATTTTGGTAAGAACCTGCCAGCAGACAGTCTTCTTAGAATCAATGCTAATCACCAACAGTCAATAAATCCTAATCTTAAAAATTGTCTGGTGTAACTCGAGCTAGTTAAATCCCCCTGAAGAGAAAAATCATCTAGCTGGATTTAAGGCTATGACCTATTGTAAAGTTTTTGTTACCGGTTGTCTGAGAGCTTTCAATGACCTTCTAAAAGTAAATGTTTCGTTGTTTCCTTTCTTTTAATGAACTCTTTCAACACGAGTCTTTGAAGGGTAAGTGTTGCATTTTTTCATGATTTAGGAAAAAGAAAAGCTCAGGCTTGTTTTTGGGAGGGTGAGAATTTGTAAGACTAAAGATCCTAATTCATTCTTCTGCTTCATAAATAGTATTTCAACATGATGTTATTGAGAAGCTCCTTCATAAAGGAAAAGGTTCTGTCTGTAAAAGTCACCAAGTTGGTTTTTAATACAGAATAAGACCTTGGACTCTAATTTTGTAGACCAGGCTCAGGTGCGGCACACCTGCCGTTGGCCGCGCCTACGCCTCGCCAACAGGTTGTGGCCAGTGCACTTTGCAATTTTTGTGAATGGCGCAGCACGGCGCAGCACACCCACGCCTCTGTCTCTCCCACCGGCGCAAGTTGCAAAGGGGGAGGAGAGAAGGCGTGAGTGGGTTTAACACAGGTTTAACACAGCCGAGTATAATCTTCACCAATCAAATGAACGCCTCTCATTGCCTTTAAGTGCGCTGCAGGCGAGGCGGTGCCAATTTCACCTCGCCACCATGATGGAGGAAGACAGCAGCAGCAGCAGCTCAAGGCGGCCAAACTTCTCCCAGGAGGAAACTGATGTGCTGGTCTGGGAGGTCCAAGCTCGCAGTACCAGAATATATGGTAATGCAGCAGACCTCCATGGGCTGATGATGCAAAAACAGCCTGGGAGAAGGTTGCTAATATTGTAAATCACATTTTCCTGGATATTCTGAGAGCCGCTTTTTGTGTCCCAGGAAAATAAAAATCTCTCCCGGGACACAGTTTTTCCCGTTTTTTTGGGAAAATACAAAAACCTCATTTGACTTCCTTCGTTCTGTAGTATAGAAAGGTCCCCCGTGCTTCTGCGGCTATTTAAAATTGTCTCTGTTTTCTTCCAGACTATACATACATCACACCGATCGCTCAAAGCAGCTCTAAGGAGGGAAACTCGACCTAAGTCCACACTGAGGTCTTCTTTTCACCATTTGAAATGGGACAGATTGTGTCCCGGGAGAGATTTTTATTTGGGACAGCTGGTGAAAAAAAGAGAACAATTCTGGGAAAAACGGGACGGTTGGCAACTCTAGTTACAATCCTGACTGGGCGACACTGACACTCTGGAAACCTGCCTCTGAGGTTTTAGTGAGGTGTGCGCACTGTGCGCTGGTCAGCCAAAGTACCACTACGCCGGGCGTGCCGGCCTTGCCGGCCTTGCGCCGAGAATAGACCAAGTTGGAGCTGCACACCTTTGGCGCACTGTTTTGTCATGAAATTGTCAATGTGCCAAGCCCAATCTGTGGACATCTCCACCTGGTGCACCGCCATGCCCATTTCGGCCCACCCAGGTCTACCAAATTGTCAAATATGCTGCGCACAGTGGTGCACTGCACGAAATTACCACTGTGCGGGGTGCGCCAGGCTCCACCACCCTGCGCTGCGCCACGAAATTAGAGCCCTTTGTATTAACTGCTGGTTATCTGTCAAAGTGGGTGGTAGAGTAGACAAATTCTTCCACCCTCCCTTCAGCTAATCATTTGTAGACTCTAATCCAAAACCATACTCAGAAGCCAAATTTTGGGGGAGTAAACTAATGGAAATCTAATTGAAGAAATGCAACACAACATTCTCAACACACAGAATGTTTTTTGTTCTGTTTTTAGAGCTTGTACATTTCAGGATAATTGGAAGAGGTTATTGTCAAATGTAAATAAGAGAGGGAGAAACAGGTTTTGATTTAATTTGGTCTTAATTTCTGATTTTCACTGTTAACAGAATTCTTTCTGTGGTATAAATATTTTAGCACTGCACTGAAAACATGAACATTGTTAAATTTGCAATGAACAGTGATATTTTTTCTTTATCTGACTCATACACTTTGTAAATAGATTGCATCCCCAGCATTTGAACTGTATTTTTTCCTGGTTTATATTTTCAGTCTCTGGATGGTTTAAAATGACAGTGACATTCATACATTCTGATGATTTTATTAAATGATAGCAATCAACTTTTATTAAAAGTTATACAAAACTTCAATTTGTACAAAAGTTTTACAATAAAAGGTTTACAAGTTAAGATTTATATAGTTGTGTAAAGTTAGAAAATATTTTTGAAAGACCGTATTTTATTTAATTTTACACTTAAAATTTGTTTTTTCCACAAGTGTTGATGTGTAAAACACATACTGGCTAGCATTACTGACTGCAAAATTCATTGTGTGTTTTTTTTTGTTACCTTTGAGCACGTGAGTTGATGCATATCTTTTAAAACATCACAATAAACAAGGTCTTTTGAAGAGAATTTTATTGTCTTTATTTGTTATAAGTAAACTAAAAAATGACTAGCAAAATGTTTTCAGTTTTATCTGAAGTGAAAATTCTACTTTTATATCATAGAAAATGTAGCTTTTGTTCATGGTAACATTTAAGTTGTAAGAAAGCAAAACATGTAATGATATTGACCTACATTAACTATCATTTTCACTTTCAACTAAAGAAAATACCATACTGTACCATACCATACCATACCGACTTTAATTATAAAGCGCTTTAAAACAGCCACACAGTGGACCCAAAGTGCTGTACATGAGAATAAATAAAATAAATACAAAAACAAAATAGAATAATAACAATGCCAGAATATATTAAAAGACATAAAACAAATGGATAAAAACAATTAAAATGGAATAAAAAACAACACAACAAACTGAACAACAAACTTAAGGAAATAAATTATAAATTCTGAAACTGAACATTACATCAGACTAACCATGTGAAAAGACTATGTAGCCTCCATGCAAATTGACGAGCATGGAATCATCTGTGTACATCTGTTGGCCTAATCAATAGTCTACCAATGAATCAACAAAACTTTGTCAGTTAACCTTCACTTTCTTTGTCAAACCAACTGTTCAAACCCCTAAAGATTCTGAGTTCACATCATTTTACTAAAGAGATCAAAATATTGACATTTGAAACCTAGGACCAGTAAATACTAATTGTTTATTAAAAAGTTGCAGATAAATTTTAAGGTAAATATACTTATCAATTACTTGTGTAAGCTTAAACATTCAGCGACAACAAAAAGTGAAAACAGTTGTAAATATCGTTCATGTACTCTGTTTTTGTAGCTAATTGATGAGAAATGCATGCTGGGATACAGTATTTATCTTCCTAAGAGTCACACAGTGTTGCTTGCTTGTATGTCATTGTGAATGAGTCTGGAAGGTCAGAGGAGACATGTCACTAAAAATATCAAGTGGGTACCTCCCATCACATCTGTTTGTCTGAGTGAAGCTCATTACATCTCGAACAGACTGAACCACAAGATTCAACATGTCAACAGTCAGAGAGGCGGCTTTGATCTAAACCTGGGGATGTTGTGATGCCTCCCCTCCTAGTTCCCTCAACTCCATTTAACACATACATGCAAATCAGTCGCTTTTCGGCGAAATTTGTCGTTTTGAACTCAAAAAAGGCCATTTACTTGAATCGTATAGATCTACAATGTTTGTTTTTTTTTGGTCACCTTTTTCATGCCTTAGGTGTTAGCATGTCTGTTAACAAACTTCTGTCTAAACAAATAAAAAGGCACATGTATACTATGTGACATTAATATGAGCATGATACAATTTTCCTCGTAATCACTAACTAAGGTGTAAATACAGAAAGAGGTGATCTAGTTTTCAGAGTGAGTGAGAGCATTGAGTCATCTCAACCTTCATGTGAATTAATCAAGCAAATGATGCCTCTGGCAAGCTCATTACTAAACACTGCAGAATGAAACATATGCAGTTCTGCAGTAATGATGACACCTCATCGTCTCCACCATTTTAAACAGAATTACAGCCTGCAACAAACCATAGGATTCTGTCCTACTCCACATTGGCAAACAACTCATAAATTTTCAACTAAATTGTGGTGATTAGTTCATGCAGTGATTTGAAAATAGGCATTACAGAAAATCCACAGCAGCATGACTCTATGCATTACAATGAGGTCAGACTTGAGCAAGTAAGCTGCTGACCCCAGACTGACCCAGAGTTCTGCCTACAGGGAAGAGGCTAAAACAAACAAACAAACAAAAAAAAACATGAGGACCCTGGGTGTGGACAGGTCATCCTTAAAACTCTTTGTTCTCTCAAGGCTTTAATCTGTATTCCAGTGTCAATTAAAGGTCCACTGTGTAGGACTTAATAGGATCATTTTGTAGAGTTTGGCAGTAATGTAATATAATATAATAGAATGACCCCTTTTAATCTCCTCCTCCTCCACAAAGTCTGCCATGTTTCACCGCCATGTTTTTACAGTAGGCAAAGAATGCACAAACCAAACACTGGCTCTGAGAAGGGGCTTTCAAGTTTTTGCCAGGTTTTGCAGCCACCGTAGACTACATGCTTGGAGAAGAAAGGTGAGCAGAGGGATATTCATCATGCACCTTAACAGCTAGATGCCACTGAATCATAAGCACTGACCTTAAAGCTTGAATTTAACTACAAGCAAAAGAAGAAATACAGATTCATTGCAAATTTCCATTCCAAAATTAAGAGCACAGTTTTGGTAAATTTCTAGAAAATCCGCCTAAAAAAGATAGATGATAGGATTTACATCCATGACACTTCTTAAATGAGAAGTTAAAAATTGACATTTACATATATTCACATGAGCCACATCTTGCCTTTGCAGTAACTCCTTGAAAAACAAAACAAAACAAAAAAAACATCATGTCACCTGTTTAATCCCATTAAATCAAGTGCAGAATAAATGTTGTTTGCTTCTTTCTGGATTTCATTCCTATAAACAAGTAAGCTGAACCAAAAAAAATGTTGGTGTTAAAGGTGATAGACGGTAAGGAGTTTCCACTGTTGACATTTTAAAACTTAGCATGGATTGCATCTTTTTAATGTTTAAAAACATCAACAGAGAGTAGACTGTCTTTCCATGAATGAACCAGTGTAGGCCAACTGCACATGTCAATTTACAGCCTATGTTTTGGCTAATTAGCTGTTGAAAAAGACCTTGCACAAGTTAAAAAACTTTGATTTACACGATGCAGAGCTAATCAGCAGATAGTTTTGCCAGTCAATTATAATGTTAGGTAACATAACAGTGGATCAGCAGTCAGAAGATAGACTGAAAGCTGTATATAGGATCAATTTAGATGACAGACAGATATCCTATATCTTGATTTTAGCTGGCAGACATAATTTAATTTTAAAATAATGTTTTTGCTGTTGCAGTTTTTCATTGTCAGTGCTGTAAATGGAAATTATAAATACCCCATTTGAATGTGGTTATTTTTGAGAATAATCCAAGTATCCCTGGGAATGTAATTGATAATCCTAAATAAGATGCCATGTTTTCTAGATACTGAGGAAATTTGTATTTTTGAGAAGTCTTGCTCAAAGTACCACCACTATACTTCTAGTTCTACTGCTTCAAGTTAAAAAAAATCATGTTAGATGAATATGTCCATTAGGAATGCTCATATTGGTAGAAGAGGAAAATTAGTCGTGAACTCCCTTGACCTCACTCAAACACTGCAAACAGTAAAAACAAATCTAACATACAAAGAGATCTAATTAATTTACTCTTCTTTTTAATTGTACTGTAATACTGTTTCTATCGTAAACCAGAAAAAAATGATTTCCATCTCTCCTATTAATTCCACACTTTCCCGGTAGGACACAACAGATACAACAGATACGAAGATATGAGGCACTGTGTGTGAATAAGAAGGCTGTTTTTCAGGAGCAAGTAGGTTAATAAGTATTCTCAAGGGCCGCCTCCCTGAACCATGTGAAAGCAAGGGCTTGGTATTTCTTGTTTTTGAACCGAGTCCCAAGTTCCAATAGTTTTCACAAAAGCCCTGTTGCCTAGCTGCGTGTGAAGAGCCTCACTGCAACTGCCAGGCCTGCTTTGTGTGCATGGATCTCTGAGTGAACAGGATCTTCTGAAGAATCAACTAGAATGCGGAGAGAATTTGGGGAGAGAATCCCCCCCCCCCCCTTCACTTAATCTCATTCAGTTTTCAGCTGGCAGGAGGGAATTATTTAAATGTTACCATAGTGAATTAGCACCCTTTTCAGCCTCAGTGAATTGGACTGTGAGTGAGGATTTTTTATGCATTCTTCGGCATTCCACTTTGAGTCATCTAATTTAAAATTTAGGGGGTATTTTCAGGGGGTATTTGTCAAGAGCAGAACCTCAGGTTACTCTGGAAATTTTTTCGGAATTTATGAAGACTTTTGTATTTATTGTTTGTGTGTGTTGTAGTTCGAAACTGCAGACATTTGTGATACTAAATGCAAAATATGTTTTTGACTGCTCACTGTAAGAGGTAATACAGAATGCCTTCCTGCACCCAAAAGAATAATCACATAATCTTTGCAAACAACTTTTGATAGACTCATTGTTCTATTGGTGAAAACCAGGAGTGGGTAATTATTTTTCCAGAGGGGGCACATGAGAAACCTGGAATGTTGCCAAGGACCAGTCAATTTTGTCATGCTGTGATTACTAGTTTTATTACTAGATTAAATCACAGAAAATGTACTTGACACTTATTCTTCAGCAATTATAATCAAAGGAACTTCAAAACTAATCTTATGAAGGACAAATACATGCAGAAATCTTTGATTTGAATGTACAGGACTCACTGTTTTGGGTAAATATGTTTACATTTCACAAACTAAACCAAATATCTCTGAGCATGTCATAAGATAAAAATCTGCTCTGCAGGTCCAAAAAATCAGGCTGAAAAATAAAACCAAACAAACCTGATGGGTAATAAAACATTCAAAACCAGTACACAATCTCCTGACCTATACACACATCTGCCTTGTCCTTTTTCACAGTTTATGACAACCTGAGGTTGTTTTTTGGATAATCAAATGTGGATTGTAAATCCCAAAACAAAACTAAACAGCACAATTGACAGCATAATATTTTTTGCTCTCATGGACACAGGGAATCCATCCTGTATTCCTGTTTGTATTTTTAAAGGAACCATGCATTGATCATGATCAAAATCTTTGGATTACGGCAGGAAGACTCTTGTTGGCTTGTTATTTTTTAAATAAATTTGGAATCTGTAGCTTAACCAGCAATGCCTTAGCTGTCCTCAGTGGCTGCTCATTGAATTCAGCCATCTTCATCCATCCATCCATCTTCTTCTGCTTATCCGGGGTCGGGTCGTGAGGGCAGCAGCCCAAGCAGGGAAGTCCAGACTTCCCTCACCCCAGCTACTTTGTCCAGCTCTTCCCGGGGGATCCCGAGACGTTTCTAGGCCAGCCGAGAGACATAGTCTCTCCAGTGTGTACTGGGTCTGCCTTGGGGTCTCCTACTGGTGGGATGTGCCCTGAACACCTCACCAGGGAGGCGTCCTGGAGGCATCCTGATTAGATGCAACCTCATCTGGCTCCTCTCAACACGGAAGAGCAGCGGGTCTACTCCGAGCTCCTCCCGGATTGCCGAGCTTCTCACCCTATCTCTAAGGGAGAGCCCAGCTACCCTACGGAGGAAACTCATTTCAGCCGCTTGTACCCGCAATCTTGTTCTTTCAGTCACTACCCAAAGCTCATGACCATAGGTGAGGGTAGGAACGTAGATCGACCGGTAAACAGAGAGCTTTGCCTTTCGGCTCAGCTCCCTCTTCAGAGTCCACATTACTGCAAACGCCACATCAATCCGCCTGTTGATCTCCTGCTCCATCCTTCTCTCACTCGTGAACAAGACCCCAAGGTATTTAACTCCTCCACTTGGGGCAGGATCTCATCCCCGGCCCGGAGAGGGCACTCCACCCTTTTCCGGCTGAGTACCATGGACTCGGATTTAGAGGTGCTGATTCTCATCCCAGCCGCTTCACACTCTGCTGCGAACTGATCCAGCGAGAGTTGAAGGTCACGGCCTGATGAAGCCAACAGGACCACATCATCTGCAAAAAGCAGTGACTCAATCCTGAGGTCACCAAACCTGACCCCCTCAACGCCTAGAAATTCTGTCCATAAAAATTATGAACGGAATCTATGACAAAGGGCAGCCCTGGTAGAGTTCAACCCTCACTGGAAACGAGTCCGACTTACTGCTGGCAATGCGGACCCAGCTCTGACACCGGTCGTGCAGGGAACAGACGGCACGTATCAGGGGGTCCAACACCCCATACTCCCAGGGTACCCTCCACAGGAGTCCCCGAGGGACACGGTTGAACGCCTTCTCCAAGTCCACAAAACAGATGTGGACTGGTTGGGCGAACTCCCATGCACCCTTGAGGACCCGCTGAGGGTATAGAGCTGGTCCACAGTTCCATGACCAAGCAGACAACTTAATTACTGTAATTTCCGGACTATTGAGTGCACCTGAATATAAGTTGCACCCACTAAATTTAAAAAGAAAAAAGATTTTGTACATATACAGGCCACGCTTGTCTATAAGCCGCAGATGTTCATGTTGTAACATGGGATATTTACACAGAAAAATAAAACACAGAAAGATTTTTTTAACTTTAAAATTAAATAAAATAATAATTAAGTAAATTTATTTTTCTGAACAGTGCCTGTAACACAGCTGGTTAAAAAAATAAAAATGACAGTAGCCTACCAGAAAAATCATTGATCGCTATCTTCATCTTCCTCCTGCGCACTAAAACCACTTAAGTTGTCTTCTTCAATGTCAGAATTGAACAGCCTCAGAATTAATTTGAGTAGGCCTGCACGATTCAGGAAAAAATATGAATCTCGATTTTTTAGCTTTGAATTGAAATCCCGATTTTCTGCCACGATTTTTTTTTCCACCTGGGCTTTCAGCAAAATCCATTTTGCGTTCATTTGTTCACTGAGTTTTCCTTGTGATTAATGTTATTTCGGCAACGCCGCAGTCCCTCCTCAGAAAGTTTCAACTCAACAATTTGATTCTGCGTGCCGTGGATCGTGTGACTAAAAGGCACTTTGTCGTAGGATAAGAGAGAAGCCTTGGAGCGCTTGTTTACAACTCTGACACATGCCGCCGGCTCTTGGAAAAAAAAAATTGCAGTAATTTCGGAAATGAAATTGCATGTAGGGGTGAATCTACATTGAGCTTCTAAAATGATTAATCGTGCAGGCCTAACTTGGACACACACTTTCTCGTTTATTTTCGTTCATAAAATAGCCACATCACTGTTTAAGCTGCAGGGTTCAAAGTGTGTGAAAAAAGTAGCGGCTTATAGTCCAGAAATTACGGTAATTTATTTACGTTAAACAAAAATTTGTGATTTGTCCATGACTTAAAAAAAAGACTCTGGATTTTGCAAGAACCTTCTCTTTTTTAGCATTCATTTGTTGCAGGTGAGTCTAATTTAAACATCCAGTGACTGTGTTGCAGAAACAAAGTGAAATCTCAGTTCATGTTGGGCCTTAGCAGCCTTGGCAGATGATGCATAAGTTCCAACATTACTCACATCAATGTCATCTGTGGCAGGAAGAGGTGTAGCACACTCACAAAGTACAGGTATTTCTAAATAAAAGTCAAATCAGGTCATGTTTTTCATTTGATTAGATTTTTTTTATCTGACTTTTTTTAGTTTCATTATTAAATCTTGTGTTGTCGTAGGCCTCTTGGGCTGGACAGAACTATCATGCAGGCACACACAAAAACTCCACAAAAACTACAATGACTAGGTCTGTAACTTATAACTTTTGGAGTTGATTAGGAAATTTTGTGTTATGCAAGTTTTCTGCATATTTTGCAAATCATTTAAATCTGCACTTAGATGTTTTTGAGATATCCAAATCACTTCAATATAACTGACTTTGTGTTACCTTTATTGTAAACAAATTCTTCTTCTTTGGAGGAAAACAGGATAACTGCAGTTTAAAACAATAATCTCCATACGTTCTTTAAAAACAAACCAGATGTGGGAAGTTTCTGCAGGCAGAGTTGTCAAAGGAGCCAACTCTTGGTTTTTCTTGTTCAGCAGGTGTTTGATGAATTGATTAAACTAAGTTCCACTGACTCACTTTTGTTGCATTTATGGATAATCATCATTCATTGTTGTCCAGTAAAATATATTGTAGTCTCATTCATTCCCTCTGCTATGAGCTTTCATCGGTAATAACATTGCTGTGTGTGTGTATGAGGAGCTCAGCCCTGCCCCCGGCATACACGCAGCAACACAGACACAGACAGAAAAAGCAGGGCCAAAGTTGCTTTTGTGCCCCTCGGTTTTACCCATTATTTCTCTTCCTTAATAAATAAGAGATTTACTCTATGCGCTTTGACACCCTAGTGTTCCTAAACGTGAGTTATGTGCAGTTGAAATGAATTGGCTGAAGAACTGTATTGCACAGCCATGTTTTTACAGATGAGATGAGATAAAGGTCTAATGACTTGGAAATAATCCATTCCTCTTTCTGGATTTAGCCCTGAATGTCTGCAGTGCTGTGAATCTCTCTTGTTGATGTCATCTGTTATCTCACTCTCTGTTTCCAGTAATGAAACACAGTCATTAGGTTGACTGTCATCACAGATTAGACTCGGGGGATCAGATGGGACATGTCTCTTCCTTTGCAATGTGGAGCTGCACAATCAGGGCTCTGTTTGGAAATGCAGTTTTTTGACTGTCACTTAAATCCTGGTTTGTCAGAGGTTACCATGTATGTGTGGCTTTGCATTGCTTCTGCGGAAACAAATAATCACTAAGTGCTCAACTTTTTCATGGCTCACAAAGCTTAGGTAGCATGAGAATTATTACATATACTCTGTTGATTTATTGTTTGATCCTTATATTTGCTTTTAGTCTTCAGTGATATAATCAAAATCCTGACACAGACAAGCTACAGTGAAATTTGTCCTGTCCAGGAATGTCAATATTGTGAGTATTTCCACTGTTTCTCTGTAATATGTATATTCATATCTATCCTTATGCATCTATATCCACTAATATTATCTTTTCAGCGTCTCATTTTGATGTCAAATAACATCTATGCTGCTTTTCTGTCTCTCGGTATTCTCATAGCTCACATCTAGCAAAGGTTTAGGGCTTGTGGAAAATATTTTCCTTTAAACTTTACTACCATCTACTGGATTTTGAGATGTTTATCATTTCATCTGGCAAGACCAAATGCCTTTTTTCACAGCATTAATGAGAAAAATAATTAATGTATCTGACCTAATATTCAGATTTTTTTCCATATGACACTCCTTTATGCCATGCGTCATTAGAAATAGCGTAATCTGGCTCAGTGTTTACCTTACGAGGCAGCTGGATTTCTCATGAATCCATCTTGTGAAGCTTTAAGCAATGTACTTCCGTACATACCAAAATGATTTGATCTAATCATTGTCCTGCAAGGAATGTCTAGTAACTACAGCCGTGGTGTGAAGACCAACAAGAGGAGAATTGCTCATTTGAAAGCAAAATCCAGGTACCTAAAGAGGCTGATATAGACACAGCAGTGCATCAGTTATTCATAATAAAAATCATAGAAAAAGTGTATTTTGTCTTTAAGAGAGCTGAGATCGGCGCTAAAAGGATTTTTCAATAGAAGTATGTTTTTCTATGTTTCTCAAGAATTGTTTCTTTCACACAATAGTTTTTTGATGTAATTAAATGTTTCTTAAGCTAGAGCAAAATAATGTTAGCACCAAATGTTGATAAAGTAATACAATTTTAATAAAAAACTTAAAATCTAAGACAAATAAAAGCATACCTGAAAAATTCCTAATTACATCCACTGTGATACAGTATGATTACAAAATTAAATATTAAAAAGTCCAAGTAAGTTTCTGATTTTGTTTTAGGTTTGTATTGAAAGTTGATGAAATGCATGTGTTGAAGCGTTATCAACAGAGTTTGAGGAGTGGCTGTTGGATAGAGCTGGTGGTTTTGTTGTGTATTCAGTTTCTCAAAGAATAGAGACACCCATTCCTCTCTTTCCTTGGTTCTCTTTTATCTGTGAGCACTGTGATGTCACGGCGAGGTTCAGGGATGGACCCAAATGCAGACAAGACCAGGTTCAAAACCTGAAGGGGAGCTTTATTGAAGGTCTCACAAGAGCTGACACAACTCACAAGATCAGAAGCTTACTAGCATTAACTGGAACTGCAGGACTTCAGTGAAACAGAGACTCGAAGAACTTAGAAGAAAACTTAGTAGAACGATCCGACAAAAGACAAAGGGCACACGAAGACTATATACACACATGAACAAAGAGACACAGGTGGGGCAATCAGCACAGGTGAAACCAATTGGGACTGACACAAAAGGCAGGAAGTAAACACAGAGACAACACAAGGGGAGACGAGACTATCAAAATAAAACAGGAAACCACAAGACAACAAAGATGCAAGACAACACTAAATATAACTTGAGTAAACTTGAGTTAACTTGAGTTAAACCAGGAACATGACAATAGATTAACAAAACACAGGAAATCATAAGACAAGAATAATCAAACTACAACCAAACCCCCCCCCCTTCACCCATTAACCATGACATGTGGTCTTTGTAGTGTGCTCTGTTTTGCTTGTGTGGAACGTAGTGAGTAGGGGTTATCGTGGCTACAGTTCAAGCTTAACAGCCAATTAACACCTCATGAATCATAAAACTTATTTTTCTACCAGAACTGGACATCCCAACTCTCCTGGAAATTCTGGGAATCTCCCACATATTGATAGAAGCTCCTGCACTCCTGCTAATGAGATACAATCTCCCAGAATCTAGAGTGAACAAGAGCACGTCCTCCCCCCCTTGGGATGTCTACTGAACACAAAGTTTACAAAAGAATAAAACCCTGTCTTGACTGCCCTTATAATTGGGAGTTCTGATAGTACAAATAATATATAATAGAGGCTATTTAATTGCTCATAAGTCTTCACATCAGATC
The DNA here is from genome assembly GCA_029783805.1 of Acanthurus tennentii. Lineage (NCBI taxonomy): Eukaryota > Metazoa > Chordata > Actinopteri > Acanthuriformes > Acanthuridae > Acanthurus > Acanthurus tennentii. The sequence continues at coordinate 755,686 of JAPZDZ010000010.1, forward strand.
ATGTTTAGAGCATCTGCGTGACATCACATTATGACGTGCCCATTTTACAGCTCTTCATTCATAACTGGTACTAAATGAATTCAACACAAAGACCCATTAACCTGAACTGAAAATTCTTTTGATACTCAATTAACAGATGTTGTTATCTGCATACCTTCTTTTTCATCTGTCAGTGTGTTTAGTGATTAATATACTGAGACTTTATTGGATACAGTATGGCTTGAGTAAGTGCAGTCCACTCAAAAAAACCTAACTTTTTGGGGTTTTTTTTTAAGGTAGAACAAATGTGCTGGATCATGTTTGATGTAGTTTAGGTGTGTGTACATTCGCTAGCTCTTACCATAACATCTTTCACGTGTGAAGGGAAGAAATGGAAAGAATGAGCCCACCCTAAGAGTCACAGCCTCACACTTTACGGAAGATTCTTACTTGTCTTCTCTCTTAAACTGTACAGCAATGATGGCTAAAGGGAGAAGCATCTCCAGAAGGAGACAGTGAGAAAGGCACAACATAAATTGTAATGGTGAGGTACTTTCTGAAAATAAATGTGAACCTCCTTTCACATTGGCACCTTATTTAAAATAAAATTTGTCACTCCTTAAGCTGGTTGCCCTTTTACTTACTTTCCTTCTCCCTAAACAATTGTAAAGAGCAGCGGGAGCAAATGCCTGGAATTCATTTTTTTTATCAAAACAAAGCATGTCAGTTTCTTGCAGAATTGATCAAAGCACACAAAGCCAAGCTGCCTACTTAATTACAATAGCATTTGCTTAAAAACAGTGTTTTCTATATTATATTATTAAAAGCAATTAAAAAAGTACTGTAGGCCACCGTTTAACAAACTTCACAGAAACAGTGTCCTGTTGATCAGTGTTCAGGGCTGTTAAATGCAAGTGGTCTTCATGTGGTTATTCACAATGTTGAGTTTGAATCACTTAGTGCTGCAGCATATTGCCTTCAGTGTTTGTATTTTATCTAATGTCTGATTTGTCAATCAAAACTTCTGATGGAGGATGTAGAATTTTTCTGTTTTCTATTTTCATGGCACCATCTTAAAACCATTGAAATTACAGTAATTGCATTCATAAAATTGTTGGCTGTAGTGTTACCATCACAATGTTAAACCATAACTTACTTGAATCAGACAGGGATGCTGCACATTTCATGTTATTACTGATCAAACAAAAGGCAAGGGCTACGAAAATAAAACAAGTAGTATTAAAACATTTTTTCTTCTAAAACTTTTACTCCTAGTTGATAAAAAGGCTACTGGTCAAGCCGTCAAAGCTCAGACCAATTCACTGTTGCATTCTTTACAAGTCTGTCAAGATGAGAGGGTTATAATTGGAATTTGAGGTGAAATAAGCTACAAGAACCTTAAAATCTCTTCCAATTCTCTGAGTAAGAGAATAAAGTTTTTTTTTCATTTGACAGCACAAAATGTTCTAAGGTATTTTCACAGCTCTGGTTTGGGCCGATGCCATTTTCTGAGGGTTGCCAATAATGCCAGCAGTCATGAGTGCAGTGAAGCAAACTGAGAGATAATATGATCTGTTTTGGAAATTTGTAAGAGGTCAACTAGGAAATACCTCTAGTGAGGTTGTAGAGGTTTTGCATGACACATCAATGTCTGTCTGTCAGTGCATTTTAATGATGATGAGAAAATAGATTGCACCCTGAGGCATGCAAACCCTTTTCCTTTTAGTCCCTCCAACTGTGGTTGGACCAAAACCACAGATGTGTGTAAGAGAACTCATCACACCACAGATGTGTGTCTGTGCTGTTTGAGGTGGTTATTTTTTATGACTCATTGTGTATGAAGGGCTTGCTTCATAGTACAACAGGCACTTAGTCTCTGACCAAATTTGACCCCTTTTTGGCTCTCATTGCGGATTATTTCTGTACAGCTCACATGATCCCACGAGGACTGTACATGCATTTAACAACCTGGACAGTGGGGATGTCAGTCCACTCTACTTATTCTTCCCTGTTTTCCTGTTTGCCAGCCTACCATGAGCATGAGCAGAGCACATGTTTGCTTGCTTTCATTCCATGTGTTTCCTATCCTCTTCCCAGCAGCTGAGAGGATGAAGGGGGGGAATCCTGGGAGTTTGTAGAAACAGAAGAAAGAGCAGCACTGACAGCCTTTCCAGCTACTGTTTAACAACCCTGTTTGGAGTAGAGAACAATGAGTTAGTGGGCAACGGAGGCCATCAGTATCTGGATTACAGAAACAGCAGCGTCAATAGCCCTGCTTCATGAGCCAACAGGATGCGGCTGAGGTCCTCGCACTCTCCGAGCGCCTCCTCATAGCTTCACACAAGGGACAAGCTGACAATGTGGTCCAGCTCATCAATAAGGGTGCAAGAGTAGCCGTCACTAAGGTGAGTAAGTATTACTGAGTGTGATAATCTAATGATGCTGGTGAATTGTTTTGGATATTGGTTTTGTTTTTAATTATGCCTTTACTACTGGTATCATGGTTGATCATGTCTGCAGTTTTCCTGCTATGTTTGACCGAAAGATCAAAGACAGATATTCATTTATAATTTTATTAGACAGGGAAAAGCATATAAAAAACCATAAAAGTGTTGCTACTTCTAAGCACTCATCCATTTGTCTAGCTGTTTACTATCTTTGTTCAAAAAAAAATTCAAAAATTCAGTTAAAAAGTAAAATTACTGAAAATGAAAATCAGTTATTTAACACATTAATTAATAGACAGTTATTTTGGCTAATCTAATCACAGGCCTGTGTGATGATAGGACTATGATTAACCAGAAATTCAGTATCCTGAAATCCACCAGCTGATGTTTAACCATTGACAGCAATTGTCCCTGATTTATATGACTGATGGATTTGTTTATGCAAGATAATTTAGTAGAGATGGGTATCGATAGGATTTTTATGAATCCTATTCCGATTCTGGTTCTGCTTATCGATTCCGGTTCCTAATGTTTCCTTATTTCGATTCCAAAATAGTGAAAAGATAGGAGGTCAGTTGTTTATTTAACAAAAGTAACTTTATTCCTTTA
>JAPZDZ010000010.1:758820-775613 GCA_029783805.1 Acanthurus tennentii
GGATTAAAAATAAAGTCTCCGCCGCAGACCAGTTCTGTGTGTACTGCTTGGAAGCCGCCATATTTTCAAGTGAGGAAGCGTCACTGCGCATTTACGTCAAGACAGAGCTGCAAGACAAAGACAAGACAAAGTTGTCAGAGACACAGCCTGACAACTTTCGGTTTCACCGTTTACATGATAGAATTTTACTTTTGATCAGTTTGGGAAAAGGAATATGCTACCCCTGTGAAACCGAATGAAATTCCATTCGATTTAGGCCTGTTTATTCTGATTGAGCTGTTTATATGGAACATTTTTATTCGGTTTGGGCTTCTAACCTGATTCTAATTGGAATATTAGGCTCCACGTAAACCCAGCTAGTGTTTCCAATGCACAGCTCCCATGTGGTCTAGATTGTTTACAGGCAAGTCTCGACCAACAGGCAAGTCTGGAACAACCAACACATACAGCACAGAAACAAAACAATATTTAACAAGTCTTGGTTTGATCAGGGGATAATATGGGTTAACCAGTTAATTGATGAACAAGGACAAATTTATCTTACAACCAATTTATTAACAAACACCATCTCACAATCTCACAAACAGAATACACTACTGTTTCCAATACAATACCAATGGAAATTCTGCAGCTCCTTAAAGGTTCCCAGTTCCATCCTCTTACACATTAAAATGATGCCAAACTATTCATCCACAACATAGATATAACAACCAAAATCTGCTCAAATAAGTTTAGCAGGAATCTTATTCAACCCTCAAATCAACTGGCAGCCAACTCTTACTGGAATTCATTGTATGGGGAAATAAACTGGAGAGGGGCGTGGCTGGTTGGCGAGAAGCTGCTCATTCACAACAAAGTCTAAGAAATATCATACAAAATCTGTCATAATGTATATCCGGCAAAAAAGACCCTGGAGAGATTTAAATTAAATATAAACTATAACTGTGATTTTTGCCAGACAGAATCAGAAACCATCATCCACCTCTTTTATCACTGCTCATACAGTAAAAACCTCTGGACTCATATACAAAACCTAATCCATAACAAAACCGGACACAGGATCAGCCTCCAGGAAAGCCACATCCTCTTTTACTTTGAAAACCCCTCCATACCTCACGACCTTTCCCTTTTGTTACAGACTATCATCATGCTGGGCAAATTTCACATTCACAAAACAAAATGGGCAAAGAAAAAACCAAATGGAAAATACTTTGAAAATGAACTCAAACAATACTTCAATACAGTAACAACATCATCAAACAAAAAGCCATAAAAATATCAGACTTGTTTATCAAATACTTAAAATTCCCTGATTTAATATAAAATGTACTTAAACCATTTATTATTATTTAATTTCATCCTCCTCTGCTTACAATATGGATGAATATGGTTTGTTACCCCATATGGTTTGTTACCTCCTTGTGTTCACACTGTAATTTGAATAAGTTGATTGCATTTTGTGTTATTTCCTATGATCACTTTCAGTTAAGACTCTGTATAACCTCCTTGTGTTGGAAAAATAATAATTAAAAAAAAAAAAAAAAGTCTCGACCTCAGCAATATGGCGGACGCGCTGAGGAAGTTTGTTGACGAATGGGAGGAGTGGCTCCTCCTCACCAATAAGGCGGCCGCGCAAACGCAGTAGCAGCCAGTGCGATGTTATTATGCTAACCGGCAAAGTGGTGACACAGCTGAGCCTACAGATATGGCAGTATCAAGGTTACCTCCTGCAGCGCTTACTTTAAAACAGGTAAAAGCATAACGTTACACCATTGTTAAAACAGTGCTAAAAATCGATTCTGTTTGAGTAAGAGCGGGACTGGTTGACAGACTCGCATCTAGCGTTGTTGACTTGTTAGCTAATGCTAAGCTAGTCCATACAGGTTATGTTGTAACGTAACTGACTTTGTAGTACTGGCTTCAGGTTCAATAGTATGACATATTACCCTTTAGATATATACAGTCTTTTCATGAAAGAGGTAAAACATGTCAGTCAGTTTAGGTAGGAAAGATCATTGACTAACTCTAAAGGTATCTAAAGTCATAGGTAGGGTGAAGATGATGTAATTAAAGGATGTAAATTTAAAGTGCACTCAACATGCAATGGACCCACTAATTATGAATGTCCTCTTCATAGTGAGGCTATGTTAAAGCCATCATTAATATCACTTGAAACTGAATATTCTTGGTACAAATTTTAAAAAATTTATAAAGAAAATTAGTTCATAATTGTCCTTTTGAGCCTAACTGTTGAATCTTTATCAGTTTTTACAGAGACAGAGGATTTTGGGGATTTACAGAAACATACTGAGGACCATAAGGCAGGTTCCGGACGAGGCAGATAAGAAGTACCTCAAAGACTGGGCAAGAGATGAATTTAAAAGGAATAAGAACGCCACAGACCAGGTAAAGAGACAACAGGAGTGTGTTTGCTTTTTATGACATAGCTGGGTGATCTAGAACTGGTGGCCAGAGTGAAAAGCTGATAACATACTCACGAGTGTGTGTTCTGAAAAGTCTTGAAACTGATGAGACCATGACACTAGGGTTAGGGTAAGGATCATTCTGATAGCTAGAAATTATATATTACAAAAAAGTTAATGCCTGAACTTGTAAACTGTTGTTTGGCTAAAAGAACCCAAGAACCCATCTCTTAACCCAAGATCCATTACTGTTTTTTTTCTGGAGCTTTCAAGCACATTTCACATTTTCAGCAGATGCAGTTTGCTCAGAGCTAATGAAAACCTCAGCAAAAGCTAGTAAATTAACCTTGAATTACATTTTTCCATAAAGATAAATGCTAGACTTTTGAAATCGAATGCACAGACATTATTTTTGTCCCATCATGCCCTGCTTTGTCCATTAATGCTGCTTTTCCTCTATATTCACAAAGGATGCCATCCGTATGATGGTCACACAAGCTAACAACCATCTACAGGAGCTGCAGAAGTCTCTGGCGTTGGCAAAGAGTTAAAACACTGAGCTTACAAGAACTGATGTGGTTTGGCTCTCAATGAAGGCCATCATATGACAGGTGGAGTGTTAACAAGGACACCTCTTATTGAGTTGTGTCATTGCTACAAATAATGGTGAATGTGTTGAATCTTGTCATTGCCTGGACACCTCTTCAAGGATGGCTTGATGGTACCCCCCTGAGGGCATCATTCTGCAAAATCCCATGTGCTGCAGCCCACCATACAGTGATGAGGATCCCTGTCACATGATTATGAAACTCATTATCATGTGAGGAAAACTGAGCCTATATGTTAGACTTTTGCTGTATGTTATATGTATTTTATATATTAAACAGGAACCAATAAAACCACACAGATGTAGAATGATCTTTTTTTTTTTAAATACAAAACATGTTTCTGGCATACAGAGTGCATTACTCATGTCCAGTTATCCATGTAAAACTTAACATGTATGAGCATAGAGTCAGAACATACAACAAACATCCAACAGTAATACTGCAACACAACTTTCCACTTTGTCCATGCAACATATTTTGACAGAAACCATGTTTTATGTCCAGATTGTTTGTTACAGGCAGACTAAATTGGTAGGTCAGCAGCATTCTGAAACAATATTGTAGGTAGTCAGCTGTTCAGGATCAGGACAGAGTTTACTCAGTCTCAACTAGGGCTGCAACCAATAAATATATTATTGTATATAATAAAAAAAAAAGAAATAAATTATAATTATATATATATAGTATATTTGCTTAATATTATCCAATTTGACCTTTCAGTGTAAAAAACTTAAGAACACAGGTGAAATGATAGAAATTTGATAAAGGCAGTAAATCTTCAAACTGGAGAAACTAAAACCATACTTAGTGGGAAGAAGACTGACAATTGATTATCAGAATGGTTGCTGATTAATTTTTATTTAATCAGTTTACTGATTGATTGTTGCAGCTCTAGTTGCAGTGCAGATCACTGGCTTGTATATACACACATGGGAAGAATGCAGATGTGTACAATGAACAAAATGTCAGTGTTTTATGTGTTGCATAACCTCTTCCTGCCAATTACAGCAGATTGTTCAGACTTTATTCTACTATCCCTATAAGACTAAGATTTCATGAACGGCTACTATCCACTGCAAAATGAAACCAAGGAATGCTTTAGAAAAAGCACCTGGATGTGGATAGCAGTGGAATAGAAGCTTGAAGGCCGGGACACTTACTCATGTGTATGTAATTTTTTTAAATCCAAGGATTCTAGAGTGTGCCAGCAGAATGATGAAACGCTTTGCCAGTGTTCATCCATTAGTCTTCCCTTTTTACAGTTAAAGTATTTTTGAAGAGTTTTTTAATTAATTGTTAAGATTTATTAATAGGAAGAAAAAGGATGGTACATCTTACATGTCTCTAAGGCTCTGAGGGGAGGGTCAGAGTAACGGTGATTATTTTTAGGTGACACACTAGTAGGGATGGGCATCGTTAGGATTTTTATGAATCAGATTCCGATTCTGGTTCTGCTTATCGATTCCAGTTCCTAACGATTCCTTATTTCGATTCCAAAATAGTGAAAAGATAGGAGGTCAGTTGTTTATTAAAGAAAAGTAACTTTATTCCTTTACTTTTTAAAAAAATGGTAAACAAAAATAAAATCCTGTCTTGCAGCTAATTAGCTTATGACATATGTTGCACTTTCCTTTTTCTTCTCCTTGTCTTTTATATATATATAAAATATAAAATATTTTATATATATATATATATATATATTTTTTTTTTTCGGGGACTTCTGGCCTTTATTCGATAGGACATAGTTGAAAAAGGGGAGTAGCGACATGTAGCAAAGAGTCAGAGCCAGAGCCGAGCTCGTGACTCCTGCGCGGTGGACTGAGCCGCGCGCTACCGAGTGAGCTAAACGGCGGCCCCGCCTCTTTGTCTTTCAAAACGAAGCCACACTTTAGAGCGTTTTCCATGATCAGTCATGCATAGTTAGCCCAGTTAGCCACAGCTTTTTCCTCTTGTTTCTCCCCTGTTTTTTTTGTTGTTTTCCTCTGGCGTGTTGTAGTCAGTGTGAATGCGTGACGTAGTTCTGTAACAGACAGGTCCTGACCATTGGTCCTGACTCCTGGCAGACACGCAGCCATTGTAAAAAAGGTTACAAGTGCGTCCAAGAACCGATAAGCAGAACCGAAAGTAAATATTTTTTATGAGTACCCGGTACCCGCCGTTTTTTATTCGGTTCCTACTTGGAACCGAATTTCGGTACCCAACCCTATAATTTAGTAACTATGTTAACATATTAGCTTGCAAGTATTTTCCCAGATTCAACCGAAAATGACAAGGGGTTTAAACAAATATTTTGAGCATATGTCCCACTCTGTTTATCTCAGCAGACTCTTTTATGAAGGGAGTAAAATGAATGAAACACTGTTGTGTGGTATTTTAGTATAAGACATCTTTTAGTGTTCTGTTTCTACCCACCCAGTTCAACTGATCTGACATGATAATTCATCACAGTGAGCCATGATAACTTGTAGAATAGGTTATGTTCTGGCTCAAATCAGCCCACAAGTTCTATCTGTCCTGTAACTGGCCTTTGTTATAATGTCTATGTCTTATGAGTATTGCTCTTCTCCAACTGTATCGCCGAGTTGTATGGCTCATTGATGGGGGGAAATTGAATGTTGGCATAATCCAATGTTTAAAAAAAAAAAAGAAGCAAGAAAAAAACAGGAAAAAACAGAAAACAAACCCACAGATATCAGATCTGTGAGGTCATTGTGAGGTCATTATATATCCGGCAACACTTGTTCTGTGGGCTCATCTGCATCCCTTAAATCAATTACACACAAAACAGAGCATGAAAGGGTTAGCATTGCCAATGTACAAACACAAGCCTAGCCCGATCAGATTTCAAAACTATACAAATGAAAATATTTTCAGCAGCTCTAGGTGTAGCCAGTGGAATATTTTCCTACCAGTGTATTCACTCCCATTAAAAGTTTTGGAGGAGATGCTCGAGTTGCTTCAGGCTTTGTGCTCTCAACATTTTGGTGTTGAGTGTCACCCACACAAGTTGCTTGTGTTATTAGGCCCCACCCCTAAGAAAAAAAAAGTAATACGGACTGTTTTGCAAAATCTTCCCATCCTTGGGCTTAAGTACTTGTATAATTACACCAAATGCTGAATGCTGCAAATGTTTTTCACTTTCTGAAAAAAATACCCAGTGATGTGAGCTCTGATTTGTGGTTGACTTTGTCCATTTTCATTGCGGATCAAAAAAAATTGTTCTTCTAGAACAATCATGTTCTGCCCAGTCTGACAGCATATGAGTTCCGTGGCTGTGTCTGACTGTGTATTTAACTTTTGAAGCCTGTGACATGGTCCTAAAGGTCCTTAAAGGTTCCAGAATGTTGATGACTCAAGAAGACAGAGGGTTCCAATAGCATTCTGTGACACTTACTCAGAATCAGAACTGTCACAATTGTCCTATAAAGCCTTGTTTAAATTTTTCATGCTAGCTCTAAGTCACGTGGACATACAACAAGGTTCAAGTGTCATTAACCAATGCACAGGATGTGATGTAACAGTGCTGTGTGACAGTCGGGGTCATTGCTTATGTAAAACAATGGACTGGTTTAAGCATGTTGAGAGGTAATTATAGTCAGGGCACCCCTTTACTGCTCTGGTGCTAAAGAACCAAAGGTCGGTAATATTGCTTGACGTCAGCTGCTAAGATTCTTAGTCTTAATTACATAATTTTACAGACAGTTAAATATTCAAATAATAATTTCATATTTTATGATAAATATTAAATCTGTGACATCATCATCATCATAACTTTTTACCCAGACACAGTAGTGGTAGGTCTTTTGTGTTATATTTTTCCTGAATTTGGAGATGAGTTCAACTTGATGTTTAAGATTCAGTGTGTAGAATTTAGTGGCATCTAATGATGAGGTGTCAGACTGCACGTTAACTGAATCTTCCTCTCCTAAAGGTGTAGCAAAGCCTATGGTGGTCATGGAACTGGCTACAGGTCAACTTTTGAGCCAGTATTAGGTTTGTACTTTTTAGGGCTACTGTTGAAACAGGCAACATGGTGAACACTGAGAAAGAGCTCTGCTCCCTCTGTAAATATAAAGGTAAAGAAAACACAAGGATTCTTATTTTTAGTTGATACAGTTGTTTCTAAGAGGCTAGAGTTTCTGGCTTTTAGTAACTTTCAGTTAGGTAGGGTAGGTCAAAATTCTGTCAGGTACCTGAAATGAAAAGAGACCAGAGGCATAGTCTGTGCTGGCACTGCTCACGTGTGACTGCATTATGCTGGATGTGTTTGTGTATCATGTGCTTCCTCTTTTCTGTTCCTGCACTGCAAACCAATTTTCCATGGGGACACAAACAGATGTCATCATATTGTTACAGCTACAACAATATTACATGTGTTGCTGCTCACTGTGAAGATTTTGTGTTGACCAGCTGTATTTGGGTATTTTGGCAGTATGCCAAAGCTAAATCCAAGATAAAGTGAGCAGGGTTTTCATATGAAAAGACATGTAGGAATAGATTTTGGACAGTAAAGAAGACAACAAACAAAACAAATTAAAAAAAGAAGGTGGGAAGGATAAAGAAGGAAGTTGTCAGAGTACTTAATGAAGAATAAGGTGTGAAAAAAAAGAAAATGAACAGGTGACGGCTTAGTCCTTTGCTTGAATAAGGACAAAGCATTTAAACTGTTAAAGAGGCCTTATTTGATTTTTTTTTTTTATTAGCAATCCCTAAAAACAGTGAATGACAGATAAAAATTTTAACTTCTGATTATCAATACACAAAGAGGTATTTAGAAGTTTGTGTTCTTAATTTTCTAGGTTCCCAAAACAGAAAATACTTGACAAGTTCTTAACTTTAAACTTTCTGCATGTTCACCTTAAGAGTCAAACTGTGTGTGCATGTAATGAGAGCTCAGAGTGGGATAACTCATTTCCTTCTGCCCCAGGCTACAATCTTATAAATCACCTGTTTTATTATTCTTTTCTTTTTTTTCACTTTTTCCACTTTTAATTTGGTTACAAATAGACCTTTGCACCTGCACACATGTTTTCACTCTTCAGGTCATCATGCATGTACTAACAAGAATGAGGAAGCTCTTGTCCTCACAAGTGCAACAAAACTAGGAAAAGGTACAGGAGTTGTCAGCCAAGTACAGTCCTGAAAAGATTCCTAAGCAGGTACAATAAGGGAAAACAAGTGTATTGGCCTTTTAAATAACTTTCAATTGTGCAGTGCAATTTAAGTGTTGAAAAAGAAATTTTCAATACTCAATCGTGAACAGACTATGGACTGAAATCTATAACTTAAGTGTCAAAATTACATGCAAAAATACAATGTACCAGTTCTCTGTATATAAAATGTCAAGTGAAAATTCTGTGTTGTTTCCAAATTGATTGGACTCAAGGAGCTATAGGCTGCCGCAACTGCATGCACTGCTGCTGTCAGCCATAAATCAGCCATAAATTATAAAGATTTTAAAAGACTGTTTAAAAAAAAAAAAACAAGTATAAACAATTAGTAGGTCCTCTCACTTCACCAATCTACAGCAGTAAAGAGAACTAGTATGTTTTTTCCCTGTTAAAAAGATAAAAAATACCTTAAAAAGATCTTTTTTTTGACGTTCTCAAAGAATTGAGTTTGGATCGTTTCCACAACACAAGCAAACAGAGTATTAACCAGCATACTGTCTGCCACTTAAAAAAATCAAAACACAGAACCACAAACAGACCCTTAGCTCTGTCTGAAGACAACTGAGGCACCTCCCTGCTGGCTTGAGGCCCGCTGTTTACCTGAGCTCTACTGGTGGCTTCCCTCCAAGTCCGGCCCAGTGTAACTCAATCTGTAGACCACATAATGCAAAGCTGAGCCTTGCCGCACCTAAACAAAGCACAAACCTCCAAACTTGAAGATAATACCTGGGATATAATGTGGCTTGTGCTGTTGTGTGGGAAGACAAACAGAATCCGTAATTAAACTGTATTTACTCAGTATAATTACAGATTAACAGAGATCACCTCGATCTTGTGTTTGAAGTTTGAATGGTTACCCAGACACAGACATCCGGCTCTGTCATTTGTCTTCACGCAGTTCATTATGTAGGATATAATGTTCAGGATGTCGGAGTGTGTTCAGAGCTTTTTAACCGAATCCTTCAACTTAATATTATTGTAATGTCTCCCTGTTCCTAAGAAGAAATAACCCATTGTTGACTTTGCTGCATTCCAGCTGGCATTTTTTTGGATTATCATAAGATATTTGCATTAGTGTACACAACTTACAAAAACAGATTTTTAATAATGTAATTCTAGTAGCATCACTTAATGAAAATAGTTTTGGCTTAATTAGCTCAGTCTGGGTTTCTATCTGGAAGTAAAACAAATCTCATCTCAAAGCAAGAATGCACTGGATTTGATCTCAGCCTCTCTGTGTGGAGTTTGCATGTTCTCTTCATGTCTGCATTGTTTCCTGTGGGTGCCTCGGCTTCCTCCTGCTGGTTAATGCAGGTTGATTGGAGCCTTGCTTTTAGATATGAATGTGAGCATTAATTATTGTTTGTCTTCACGCATCAGCCCTGTAATGAACTTGCCACATATTCAATCTGTCATGAGCTGGGATCACTGCTAGCTACCCAGGACGTTACAAAGGACAAGTGGTTATGGATAATGAATGGATGGATGAATGAACAGTAGTCACACTCCATATGATGTTAGCAGAAGTGGAGTGCTGAAGGTGCTCAGAGAAGGACTTAAGTCATTTTTCCTCAAAGACAACACACACTAGCCATATTTACATTACTACTGCACTCTCTTAAAGCTGGCCACAAGGAGTCTGCTCATATAAGCTGACCTGTAGAATAAAAGAAAATCTGATGAGAATGAAACAGCCACAATTACTAAGAAAACAGAGGTTATTATCAATAAAAGTTGGATAACCTTATTGTTTCAGTGCCCTCCTACAGATCCTTATATTGGCAGGATGCAGAGTTTATCCTCTGCTCAGCTGACATAAACAGCTGTGCGCATTGTGCACTATTTTCTTAAACCATGGATTAAGGATTTGTTTGTTTTTGGTTGATTCATTACTGAGATGGATTGTACTCTGTAACAGATTGTCTGCAGTTGTGCCACCAGCTTTGACCGCTGTAACTTTTGCTGCAGCAATATTTGACTCAATTGACCATGCCTCTATGTGGGGGACAGCAGTGTTGTATTTCTTTAAACGTCTTTGTCTTCTTTTACAGGAAGTTGTGTGCTTATGTTTTGTGCACTCTGTTTTATTTACTTGACCAAGTTGTGTGTTTTGCTTCCACAGTATGGCAGAAGCCCCCTGCACTTGGCTGCCTACAAAGGCCACATTGGGGTTGTGTGTATCCTGCTTAAAGCTGGCTGCGATCTGGACATCCAAGATGATGTGAGTAGACTCATCTGTCATCTGCGTTGGCCATTTTTCCACTTTTCATCCACTTCCAGCTCTCGCACTGTGGTCCTGATTTGGTGGTTACCAGTGGATTATGAATCATTTTTCTCTGAATTCTGTTTTGATGGAATAATTTCTAGACCCACAGTATTTTTTTCTACGCAACCGTAACTGTAGTCTAATGACCTCCAGTGGCCTTGAATGGGACTCTTTGGACTGTCCACTTGTGGGTTTACCCACAGGATGCAAGTCCCACTTTCCAACAGATAGTGATAACACAGATCTGTGGCAGTGCCAAATTAATTCCCTGTGGTCAGTGAGCTCTGCAACAGGCTGCAATACATCCTCCAGGACTGGAGGGAGCAGAAGGTGCAGACTGAAGCAGGAGGAGGATGAGGAGGGGAGAAGACAGTGGAGGAGGAATGGGAAAGAGCCTGGAAGATCAGGGAGAGTGAAGGAGGTTAGCCAAATCTGCTCCCACTGAGCCAGTGGAAATCTGTCCCCCCCATTCTTCCTTCCCTGAACAAAGTCCAGTCCTCCACTGCTGCTGCTGTGCTCGACTCAGTTCTTATCTGGCTTGCAATGACCCTCTTCTCCTTCCTCTTTCTCCTCCATCTCTAATGGTAATTATCACACATTGCTCTTTTCTTCCTCTGCTTTCATGTCAAAGCTGACCTGCTAAGCGTCACTCACCACTAATCTGCGTTATGTGCTGCAATTCCATCTATGGCTGAGCATCAGTGTGAGCTGAACCTTCTTCCTGGGACTGTGTGCTCACTGCTTTCATATGGTAATACAAACCACTGTGGACTCTAAACAGCTAATAGAGCTATTTGAGATTACCTGCTGTGGTTTGTATAACTGCTATATTGGGACCACATTAACATCATTTCTGCTTGAGTCAGTAATAACACTGCTGAGCTTGAAGGCATGTGGTGTCCTTGTTATAAAAGGAACTAACAAAATTGTAAACATTTAAAGGGATAGTTTGTTTTGGGGGATTTTTTGCTCTAATTTGAATATATTAAACATAGTGATAAGGCTCTCAAGCAAAGTTATTGACGTCTGCATGATAAAGGAGCTGATCTGCTTAAAGATTGTTAGCACACCTTCTGTATCACTGAAGGTTTCATACTTCATATTCTAAGATTTTATACTCTGTGATCTTGTGGTTTTGCTTCAATGTACATCATAATGCTAATGGGTAGATGCCATTAACTATTTAAGCAAGTCACTGTTTTTCCCCTGAACACGTGAAATTAGATATCAGTTTCAGCTAAAACACAGAGCTGGAAGCAGGACCTGGATAGTATAGTGTAGTGTAGTTTAGCATAAAGACTCTTCTTCTTTTCTTTCTCTTCTTTCTTTCTTTCTCTTTTCTGCAACCTCACTATGAAGACAAGACTCTAACCCTTTTGCACAGATTCCCCACAATACTGCCAGAGTATCCATGTTATGCTGATTTTGCTTTTTTACATTGACCCAAACAATACAGGCATAATGCCACCCCAGTGTGTGGTTGTAGATAGCATGCCAGTGTTTCAAAAGCAAACAAAATGTGACATGTAAAATGGCAGCATCATCACAGAAGTAGATTCAGTTCTTTTACAACCTCTGCTGCTGGCTTAACAGCAGAACAAGAATGCTCTCCAATGTAGTAACATTTCATACATGGGTCAACAATTGCTTCTATAACAGGTTGCTAATGGGGTTTCAGCATCACAGAAAGCAGTTGTTGTTTGCAAAGAATTCTTGTTAAGAACATCCTGCCAAGCCGTTAATTATGTGCATTTTCAACTTGTGGAAATGTTAGTAATGAGTCTGAGTATGGCAATAAAAAAAAGTTTATGCCAACTATGTTTGAAGATGAATGTACTCTTAAAGTTGAGTGTGACAAAATGCATCAGAATGCAAAATGTAAATGTCCACTACAGCTTTTATTTTACTAAAGCAGAAAAAAAGGCTGGTGCTCTTTTAATTCCACCTTCTTGTTGTGTTTCCCAAAATGTCAAACTATTCCTTTAATTGTAAATTGAGATATCATAATTCAGGACATGTAGACCAGCTACTGATTTGTGAAAAAAAGTTTAAGGATGGTTTTCTTTCAAGCAGATCTAATATTGACCCAATTAAGACTGCCTTTACGGACATGCAAAGACATCTTATTTGTTTGTTCCACCTAGATAAGCAGAAATAATATTCCCCCAAACAAATCTATCCTTTTAAAGAAAATCTTGTATCTCTTTTCAACACCTTTTTATCCTTGAGGTTAGGGCTGCACGATATGGCCTAAAACCAATATCTGGATATTTTTAAGCTATATTGTGATACACAATATATATCTTGATTTTTTGATTTCTCCTGTAAATCACTATATAAATGTTAAATTCAACCCTTTGATGCATAAAATGACATCAGTATGAAGATTAAAGTTGACCTTTCTATTGGAGTTTTTTAAATTTGCATGCAAAAAGGGAAAAATCACAATCAAATTAACTTTAGCAAACCTTTTACCAACTATAAGCCACACCTGTATATAGGCCGTACCCACTAAATTTAACAACTAAAACCAATAAAGCTGTCTTCTTCAGTGTCGGAATTTAACTGCATCGGAATTACTTCGTCAAACACGAAGTAATTCCGATTTTTTATCTTGTTTATATTCGTCCGTAAATTAGCCGCATCAGAGTTTAAGCTGGAAGGTTCAAAGCGTCAGAAAAAAGTAGCAGCTTATTGTCCCGAAATTACGGTATTGAAAACCAGGCTGCTGCATTCACAAGATTTTAACAAGTAAAAATAAATAATGGCATGGTAGGCCTCTGAACAGTAACAGTCACATCACAGGAGGAGTGGGAACATGTTTTTCCTCGGAACCAAGTCGTCCGTCTCCATCTTCAAGTAACGTCCCTTACTCATAACTCGCTGAGGCTCTGCACTTTTTTCGCTCTCTGCATGCTCTCTTGCCTCCTCACCTGATACAAAAATACGTATGAGCAAAGGGAAGTTTTCTGGATCGGCAGGGGAGCGTGCTGCATGCTGTGAGAGGAACGCTTGGAGAGAGTGAAAGAAGCAAAACTTAAAGAGAATTACATGCAGACAGCTTAAAACATTTACGTGACAATTTGTACTCCATGGTCGAGATATAATCATTTCATACATCTCATCAGATTTTTACATCGATACATTGAGTATATTCGATATGTCGCCCACCCCTACTCGAGGTCAGTTGATTAAGTAATAATAGACTTTTCAGTAAGATTTCTGAGCAGCCAAGAACACCGTAGTTATAATAAAGTTATAATATAAAATATCCAGCTTGAGTTTCAAGATTTTCACATGACAATATTTTTCTCTATTAATGGATGCTGGCTTTCTTGTATATTGAGTTTTTTTTTCTCATATTTGATCAAGAGCGGGCTCTTTCAATTTAAAAGCATCATTTATTGATTTCACCCTCATATTTTGCTTACATGCAGACGCAAAGCTTGCTTGGATAGATCTCCTTCATGTAGATCTCCTGTTCGCTTGTGAAACTTTTGCTCTTAGAATATTTTCTCTGCTAATAGGTTTTGTTTAGAAAGGCCTGTTAAAATTGCAATGCACCTTGTTTTTGTTCAGTTCCACCCAAAACTTTCTGATGGCTTTGGTGGTTTCGGCATGCCACTCCTGTTTGTAAACTGGCATCCAGTCAATCTCACAGCCCTGTACCAAGTACTATACTGCTGCCGTACCACTGCAAACTTATTCAGTATCTTGCTATTACAAAGCATCAGTGAAAAGATAAGGAATATATATTTTTTAAGACTAGACAATTGTCACATAAAATAAGGTATTTTTTAAATAGACAACTATTTGAAAATTTTGAGCGTCATGGCCCATCCCTAAGAAGACAAATGAACACACCCTCAATAAGGCATAATTTTATTCTTCAACACTACACTGGCATTCTGCCGATAGGGAATTTGGACAGGCTTCTTGCAAAGCAAAGAAAAAATTCCAATCCATCAAAAAAGTTTCACAAATGTACAGACAAGCTCAAGTAAAAGGAAAATGGCTGGGAGATTTGGAAGATCTGTTCAAGCAAGCTTTATATTTTCATGAAAGCATTACAGTTTGTGCAGAGACAGAGCAAGTTTATTTGCAGGCCGAAACTTTGAGAGGGCAGGATGTGTGGGAAATCAATTAATCATGCTTTCATATTGAATGACCACACTTTGTGTTTCTGGTCACATATTGTTAGTCAGCTCTGTGTGTTTGTGTGTCTGTTTGCAGGGGGAGCAGACAGCACTGCACCGAGCTGCTGTGGTGGGAAACAGTGACATAATCAGCGCACTCATCCAGGAAGGGTGTGCATTGGACAGACAGGACAAGGTGCAGATCAAAAGAGCGAAAACACGCCCATATAAATTCTCAGAAGCTAATGGCAGCTTTGTCACAGTCAGTCTGAGGAACAGGGGGAATTTCAAAGCCATCATAATGACTGCATTAAAGCATCTGATAATCACAGAGAAACCAGTGTGCCTGTAATCTGCTTAGCCTTAGAGTAGTGTGTTTAGAGTCACAGTGAAGAGATATATGACCTACATAGATTATAAACATAACAACACTCAATCATTTTTTGTTTCTTGTAGTTCACATGGAAACTGTAAACATGCTGAAATACAGTGTATTACTAGAGTGTTTAAGTAGATAGCCAATGGTGTAACTGTTTGTCTACAAAAAAAAGTCCAGCCAGTCATACCATGCATAGTTTCATAAAGCATTTTCTCTAAAACTATTTTAAAGTGAGCTTACTGTAAACTGTCACCTTTCACTTCATCCCACTATTATGTAAGTGAGAATGCACTAAATATGAGGATTAAATATACTCATAAATATACAAAGGTCTTTAATGTCAAGAGCAAATGTTGTCATGAGGTGTGTAATTCAATTTAGCCAAGATAATAATAATATTAACAACAATAATGATTATAATAATAATGATTATAATAATAATAAAGTAATAGTAATAATAATAATAATATAGAAAAGAGGAAAAAACAGAAAAAAACTCAACAGCAGCAAAGAAGTAAATATGATGTGACTGTGTTCTATTTTCTCTAATGTATCACCATAAATCCCTAATCTAGTGTTAAAAGGGAAGAGACTGTTCAAAACATTTGTTTAAACATATATTTAAGTCCATTAGTCTGGCTGTCATTAATGTTGCTTTTTATATTTTGTTCTGACAGGATGGCAACACAGCTCTCCATGAGGTGTCCTGGCACGGCTTCAGCCAGTCTGTCAAACTGCTTGTGAAGGCTGGAGCCAACGTTCATGCTAAAAACAAGGTGATTATGAAGTTAAAAGACTAAGTAAACCTAAATGTTGAAAAAAGACATTCTTTTTTTTTACAAACACAAAAGTTGAATCATAAGCAATGTAACACACCTTACCTTTGTTGTAAAGCTGCAAAGAATTCCAAAAACATCATTTTTTTAAGCTGAGTAAAGCCATCCACTAATGAAGACCTTGAAATGTGGAAAAGCTGTGGAAAAATGTTCTTATTCTCCAAATATAAGTTGTAAAAAATAAGGGATTTGTATTTGAAAAAGTTAAAATTACTATGCATAAAAGTACAACTATAACTGACCTGTCAGGATGGATGCATATTCCAGTTACTTTTAACAGTTGTTTGTTACAACACAATTGACTCCATTGCACCAACTGCTTTTGAAGCTTTGTTCTAAGGCTTTTTCAGGATTAACAGTTTTTAAGGATCCCTATTTCTGACTTACAGTATGTGTAACATAAAAAACTGAGCCTTGTTAACACTAATAATGGTGTAAATAAACCGTGTCTCCCTCCTTCTTTGATTTCCAGGCTGGAAACACCCCCCTTCATCTTGCATGTCAGAATGGTCACGCTCAGAGCTCTAAGGTCCTGCTTCTTGGAGGCTCCAGTCCCGACAGCAAGAACCATGTAAGTCTCCAGCAGGGATCCAATGGGTGCTGCCGCTGCTGCTGGGATCACCTACCAGAGTTACAGAGATGCATACACAATCTGCAGTTATTCAGAGATAGACAGACAAGGCATATTTCCCCGCTGAGTCTAAAAGATAGCTCATTTGAATGCCACTTTATTGTTTAATAGATAATGTGAGATAATTGACGTGTTTTCATATCATTATCATAACCAATGAAGAGCGAAGTTAAATAGTCAAGTAGTAGTTAAGTCAGTAGTAAACTCAGGAGTGTTGGACTGCTGTATGTGCAGTCTAGAGTCAAAGCTGTGTCATGTACATTAACATCAATTCAATTCAATTCAATTTTATTTATATAGCGTCAATTCACAACAAAGTTGTCTCAAGACACTTTACATATGG
>JAPZDZ010000010.1:795540-844253 GCA_029783805.1 Acanthurus tennentii
TTCCTCGCCACTGTCGCCAAGTGCTTGCTCATGTGGGAATTGCTTTCAATTGTTGGGTTCCTATAAATCTAAAATACGAATGTATTTATAGAGTGTGGTCTTGACATGCTCCACATGTAAAGTGTCTTGAGACAACTATGTTGTGAATTGACGCTATATAAATAAAATTGAATTGAATTGAATTGAAAAAGTTGTTTCTCTAGTTGAAAGCAGTTGACTTTTTGGAGCTTTGTGGGCAGAAATGTGTGAGTCCTGTGGGGATTACTGCAGCAGTATGGGGTACCAGAGCCGCTTCAACATGTCATTCAGTACTTTTATAACCAAAGTTAGAGCTGTGTGTATGCTCTGCAGAAAAGTCAAACAGGTTTCCAGTGGGTGGGCACATAGGTTACCCCTGACTCTGATCTTGATTTTGGCATTTTTGCAGCCAGCTACATTAAGCAGTAGTAAGCAGTTAGCTTATTTAAGCAACAAGTGAACCTCCCAAAATATCACTGAACTTAACATGTGCTCATACTACACTCAAAACAAGCAATAACATCTAGATGACCAGTTCAAATTAAGTGAAATTTGACAGTGTTATAACACTAAGTGTACCTCTGAATATGAGGGCTAATTAGCTGTCTCATGACAGCTAATGTCAAAACCATGCACATATTACAGCTTAACAGAATGTTATGTTAACATATACAGCTAAATAGTTTCTTTAAGTTTGATTATTAGATCTTTATGTATAAGACAGGTTATTTTAATATGCAGAAAGAATTATTACCTGAGTTTATAGATCCAGGTATCTGCTGTCGTGCTGCTAAAAACATCTTGGTTGAGGTTTCCAAAAACTACAGAGGAAACACATTAAGACAGGAACAGATAAACTTTAACATGATCAGTCACATCAGATGTGTCATCACAAGCTACAAGGAAGGTAAAATGTTATCACATATAAGAAACAAATTTAGATCAAGAAATAAGAAAAAGGGGGAAAAAAATAATAAATAAAAATTAGCAATAAAAAATTAATTAAAAAAATTAAGTTTATTTTTTTTTAAGTTTATTTTTTTAAGTTTACATTTCTGAAGAACTGAAGCTTTTTTCTTGTAGAATTACTCCTTCATTATCTGTCTTAATCTGAACATACAGTAGTAATCTTAAATGAATCAAAACATAATACAGTTTGTAAAACACTGTAGTATTTGTTGAGGAAGTCATGAATAAAAAGAGCAGTACAAAGTAAGTCCTCACCTGTGCTATTCTGGTTTTCTTCTGTTGGAACTGACAGAGTCTGAGGATCCTAGCACCCGATTCATCATTGAACTGCTGCTGGAAGGGGTGCAGCAGCTGCACCTGCTCCCCAAAACTGGACACACGAGCAGGAGATAAACAAAAGCATCACATTATTTACATGAACATGTTATGACATTTTTTTCTTTTCTGTCCTTATTGCATAACATTGCACTTGCATAAGCTCACCTGCACACTGACACCTGCCCGACCTCCAGCAGAGTGAGAGCGTTGATGATCACTGACAGGGATTCAAACGCCAGCTGCACACACACACACGCTCACGCACACGCACACACACGCACACGCACGCGCACACACACACACACACACACACACACACACACAAACACACACACACACACACGCACACACAAGACACACACACAAGACACAGCTGTTATTTATTTTTTAAATATTAAGCTTGCCTTTGCACTTCATGTAACCACATGGTCTTTAACAAAGCACAGTGTTCATGGAGTAAAAGAACTTGTCCATCACTTCTTGCCTAATGACTAATGATTGTGTGGTTGTTTCTTTTTTCTCTTTGAGGCATCTGGCTGTCTTACCTGTTTGGAGTGGTTGTCCACCATGCTGGAGGAGTCGTCCACAGCCAGACAGATCTTGTACTCTCTCTTGCTTGGTTTTGTCCTCCTCAGCCAGATCTTGTCTTTCCGGAACTGGCTGGCGATGTAGGGGATCACCTTCCTCATGTTCAGACGCTTCCCCGTGCGGTAATCGCCTCTGTGGAGCAGTGAAGCATCACAGACAAATTTAACATCTTGAGTTTAAAAAACTCCATCAAAATACATTAGGTACTGAGTGTGTTGGTCCTGACTTGAGCTTGGCGGCCTGTGTGGGCTCCAGGATGAGGCGGAGCTGCTCACACAGCTGCTGGGAGAGAGCTGAGGTCAGATTCTGGTACTGGTGCCACATGGAAGCTGCTGCACTCTCCTGGAATACAGACCAGAACGCATTAGTTCCAAGCTACAACCTGGACCACATACAATCACAACTACAGTTACAGGAGGCCCTGAATATGTCTCATGTCATAAAGACACCTTATTGAAATACTGTAGAACTCTTATCTAAATGCTCCTGTATTTAGAATTGAAAGTAACGTAAAGATCATTCCTTAAAACCAGTGTGGGAACAGCGCAACATATGCATTCATTAAAAGACGTCCTTGTGTCCACCTGATAGATATAAGTCTGATATATTCACTTTTATAAGCTTGTTTTTGGCCTCTATAAACTCTTGAGGTAAATTTCTGCTGCTAACTGCTCCACTTTGTTCATCAACGAGTCTGTCTACTTGTGCAGGTAGCATCGTTTTGGAGGCAAAATTCTTGACACAAATAGTTAATTCTGCATGTTTGTTCAGACTGACCTCCTCCTGAGATCCCGTAGCCAGTCTGTGCCAGGCCTCCAGCTGCAGTTCCATCTCCTTCCTGATCTCTTCTGGGTCTCTCTCTTCTTTCTGCAAACACACACGCTTCCAGCTTTACGGTCTGACTTCAATAACTTGATGATATTCAGGGATTTTCTGACAGAGGTTATAGCAGCTTCTTAACAAAATAAAGCCCTGAGGCCAGAGAATTTTTTGGTATGGCAGAGAAATAGAAGCATTGTCAGTGTCATTGTAGTTCTCTACCTGCATGGTGTCCAGCAGAAGCTCAGGAATTGTGTGGATGGTGGATTCTGAGCTTCTCTCTTCTCGCTCTTCTTCTCTGGGATTTTGTCTGTCCTTGCTCTTCTCCTCCTCCTCCTCCTCCCCCTCTCCCTGCCTCTGCACCTCCATCTCTCCACTGTCTGCATCTAATCAAACAGAAGAGGGAGATGTTAGGGATACACAGGTTTCACAAAGCTAGAACTTGGAATTGTGAGTGCATTCAATTCTATTTAAATACTAACAGAAAACAGGAGAAGAAGAAGTGTGTCACCTTTCTGGGAGGCCTTGGTTGAGTCCAGCTGCTCGGGCTTCAGCTCCTGGACCTCAGCAGCCTGAAGGTTCTCTTCCTGATTCTCTGTTTCCATGGCGACATCCTCTTCATTCTGATCCTCATCCTGATCCTGCTGAGGTCCAGCTGCTTTCTGCTGATCTGCACTGGCAACATCTGGAAACAGAAACGAACAAATCATCCATTTATCCACTTTAAACCCTGATATGATGACTGAACAAGCTAACATGCTGCTGTAGATCATCACAGGGGCTGTTAACATTTCCACTGAGTGTTTGGTGTGTGTGAGTGGAGGTGATTACAGACCGTATGTCTGTGTGTCGTAGGCCATCTCTCCCTGTTTGATGTGTTCGTACAGGTCTGACTCCTGCTTGGCGTCGCTCTGCCTGCTGTCCTTGGTGCGATCCTTGCTGCTCTCCACTGCGCGCAGACGCTTATTGACACGCTCGTTGTAATCACCCGTCGATCGCTCATTGTCTGCTTGACCAGGTTTTCTCTTGAAGCTCTGAAATGGTACAGGAAATTTAAACTAATTGATGAGATGGATTGAGAACCACAGTGAGGCAGACGTGGATATCCATTCCTGAGAAGCCAGTCGTACCTGAGTCTTGCTCTGAGTTTGCCTCTGTGAAGCCATTCTTGCTGTCAGCTTCGACTGGTGGCCCTCTGATTGGTTGGCATCAGCAGCTCCACTTCCATGCTCCTAACAAAAGCAGAAAAGTGGAAATATTTTAGATTTGATTCTTTTTTAGGAGGGTGATTCGAGGGTGGATGATAAATTGAAAACACAAAGAATCCCTTGGGTGTCAGTCATGTTAAATGGAACAAATATTGTCCAGCTGCCCATGCTGATACTCTACAGCTCTAAAACTCTGCAGTTCTACATCGCAGCTAAAACAAAGAACTGCTGAGTCAGAGAGGAAATACCTCTTTAGCCTGGTTCCTCTCCGATGCCTCTCCTGCCAGCTCCACCGCTGTGTCACTCTGAATGCTTTGCTCTCCGGTCTGACCGTCTGTGTTGTGCTCCTTTCTCTCCTCTGACTCTGGCTGCTCCTCATCCTCGTCTGCTCCTTCCTCTTCTTCCTCCTCCTGACAGCACGATGAGTCGCAAGAGTGAAACATTAACAAAAAAAACTATGCATATGGAGCTCCAGTGTTCATCACAGTGCATAGATGCAGCAGCTCTTTGACATACACACCTTTGGCTTTTGGCCTTTGTCATTTGGAATATTTAGATCTTTGTCTCTTTCTGCCTCCTGCCCTTTCTCCTCCTCCTCCTCTTCATCTTTCTCAGCAGACTCCTCTTCTCCTTCTGTTTTCTCTCCTCTTCCCTCCTCCTCCTCTGTCTTGGGCTCTTGACCGTTGTCCTCTTGTGGTTGGTCAGTCTGGTCCTCCTCCATCTCCTCTGCTCCATCTTCCTCTTCATCTCCATCTTTCTCTCCATCCTCCTTCTCATCCAGGGCCATGGCTTTCTCATCAATGTCAAATGGATTCTCTTCTGAGAAAAGGAACCAACAGTCACTGAGCTTGCTTCAATGCCACAACAAAGTGGAATTCATTTTAACCACTGAAAGTATTTCACAGTTGATCACAAAGGGACTTTAGGAACCAGTTTAAGTGTTAGTTTTATCTGTGATCACTGCGTTTATGCAGCCACCATTAAAAACTGTCTACACTACAGGTATTCTTCCTCTCAAACTGCTGTTATTAATGCTACACTTCTTAAAACCATGTAGAATCAGTACTCATGACTTTAAAGAAAGGGGATGGGAGATGATCCTATGCTCTTCACAACTACACTGGTCTTTGCATGTGTTTACTGAGCAGCAGGTCCCACCGTCACCCTCGCCCTCTGCATCGTCTCCAGCCTCGTCCTCCTGGTCCAGGTTCAGATCCTCGGGCAGATCCATGGCCTCAGGTTCAGGTCTCTTGTCCTGCTGACCGTGGTAGGGGTCCACTTCATTCTCATCAAACTCCCTCTGAAAAACAACGAGAGCGCACACCGAACATTAATCCTGAATGAAATGTAAAAGAGCAAAAGTCAAAAGGTTAAGGTAATAGATATGGACTGCTGTGCCTGTGAAGATCTTCCCTCTTGTAATAAACAATCACCTCATCTCCTTGTTCATGGATTTTCTCTTTCTCCTCCTCCTCTTCCATCTGCTCATCTTTGTCCTGGTTCTTCTTGTCTTTGTTGGGATCGGCAGCATCCAAGTTGTCATCTTTGGCAACCAGCTCTGACTCACCCTGAGAGGAATAGTGTGGACAGGAAATGAGTGCACATTGACAAAGGTGACATCTAACTGGGTTTCAAAACATGTAAATGCTAAAATGTGTATTTTTTTCAAACATTTTCTACATAAGGCTTGTCCTCGTTGTGTGGTCTGTACCTGGTCCATGCCCTGGCCAGACTCTTCCTCCTTGTCACTTCCATCTTCATCATCCTCGTCATCATCCCCCCACATTCTCTCATCCAGAGTGTCTGTTTGTCCTTCACCCAGGTCACCCATCTTTTTATCCAGCTCATCCTCATCCTCTTTAGACGACTCATCATCTTCACCTACAAATTATCCAAAAAAGAAGAATTAACTAAGAAGAACTTCTTGAAAAATTCACATTTTCGTACGTTTTCATGTCTTTTTCAAAGGCCACTCTGCACTGAATGAGGGGTTTAATTTCTTTGCTAACTTGTAATAAAGGCCTTCCTAAGATGGAAGAGGTGTTATTAGAGCACAATTTTTTCTTCCCAACTTTGTGATTTGTTGCAAACTGTAAGAACTTATCAGAACAGGAAGCTGAGAGATGATCAAGAACAAACCCCGATATGAGTTTGCTGCATAAGATCAGTAAGCTACAGACATTTTAAGTCACCTGGTTCATTCTCATCCCCATCATGCATTTGGCCATCAAAGTCCTCTGACATCTCTATAGCGTTGTCCTCCGCCTTGATGTTCCCTTTATCTTGCTGCTTCTCCTTTTCCTCACCCTCCTTGAAAGTGTCCTCCACCTGCAAGAGGAGCACAGAGACAACTTTATGAGAAATTTATACAGTTCCAGATAATGATTGGAAAATTACTGAGATTTTCATTAAATTAACTCTACAGGAGTCTCTTGTATTGAGCCACTACATGCAAACTTTTTAGCCACCTCTCGCTGCCTTCAGCAGCTAATGGAGGGACTCTTTCTGTCCTGAACAAACCCAGCTTATTAGGCAGTGAGATGCAGTTGAGAGCAAGGAAGAAACGACTTCAGCACCTGATCTTCATTCTCGATCTTGTCACTGACATCTTTGGTGCCCTCGCCCTCTCCTATACCCCCGCCCTCATAGTCGTGGAACTCTGTGGCCCCCTCTCCGTCTCCAGAGGCCATCAGCTCCTGAGGCAGGCAAAAACCCTGAGAAGAGACAGCAACAGTCAATTAGTCCCTGGTTTTAGTTGCAGGAAGTAATTCAATAGCTGTGTAACTTTAAGTTTGAACTATTATTGGATGTGGCTGAGGGGCTCTGGTGGTGTGTGTACCTTTTGAGCGAGCTCAGTGAAGATGCTGGCCAGGACAGACAGCAGTTTGCTGGTGCTCCTGTGGGCTCCCAACGACACAGCCAGGTAATAACGCACCAGGTCAGAGTAAATGCCCAGCAGAGGCTCCACACGCACCAGCATCCTGCATGCCCTGTTCACCTCCTGCTCACATACACAAAGACACATCAGAAACATGGACAGATTCTCATGACATTCCATGAAAGCACAATAAGACATTAATAAGCTACAGTGTCAATGACATGTTCCTGCTGTCTGTGTGCAGTTTGGTACCTGCAGCTGTGCTGGCTGACAGTAGTCTCTGTGTGTCCTCAGGTGGATCAGGAGCCTCTCCAGCTCTGCACTTACACTCCCCACACACAGAGCCTCCACCTCAGCGGCCAGCTCCTCCTCCAGGAGCTGACGTAGGTGACCAGGCTTCAGCAGGTCCTCTGTTGGCTCTTCATCCTCCTCCTCATCTTCAGCACCCTCTACAATATCAGACATCATCATTTAGACAAGAAGCAGCAGCAAAGAAAGGAGAAGAAGAAAAGGCAGAATAAAACAAAAGAGACGGGTGTGAAATGCTAACTGTAATATTTTATATTTAAATGAACAAACACTGGCACAGGATTTTGAGTTTGTTCAGTTTGAGTTCTGCCTGTTCTCACCTCTCTTGACGTCTCCAGCCTGCTCTCTTTGTTGCTTTCTCTCACTTCTCTTTACAAGCGTCTGCACAGCACACAGCACTGTGTTGATGTTTGTCTCCAGCTCAGCAGAGAACTGTGCACAGAAGGCAGGCTGCTCATCTGTTTGGGAAACAAGGAAAGGAACAGTAGAATCATAATAGTTTATGTGATTTCACATTTCAGTCCAAATGCTGCTGTTAATAGCAAATTGTACAGATGTGCCCACTTCGTTTGTCATCATGTCTGCCAGTAATATCTGAAGAAATGATGATGGTATTAGAAACACTGATCGGACTGAACCTGAGCTCTGGTGTCCCAGGGAGAGCAGCTGGGTCTTCCAGGTGGTGAACTCAGTGATGTTGGCCTCCACCTGTCCTCTGACATACTGCAGGCTCTGTTTGATGGCCGGCTGGCTGTCTGCACTGCCGACACACACAGCTGGTGAGAAGAGCTGCTCCACACTGGACATCTGAGCCACTACGGCTCCGAGCTGGTCGAAGGCTGAAGAGCATGTGACAAAATGGTTCCTGTGGGAAACAGCCGCGATATTAGGATAGTTCCCGTTGTTTGCTGTTGTTAAAAAGATATTTAAAATTATCTCTAGAGTGGTTTTACCATGTCTGGAGGACTCTCTCAGAGGCCTGCTGTGCCACATTGTCCAGCTCCACCTTCAGGCTCTGAGTCTGTTTCATCATTGCTTTCAAGTGCTGGTTTAGCTGACACCAGGCTGCGTCTCCCCTCCTCATCAGACAGCCGGGGGGTTGGCGCTGTGCCGCCAGCGGCGACGGGCACCTCAGGGTTTGCTGCCTGCAGCTGCTTGTCTCCTCCTTCTGCTGGAGGTCCTCCGGGCAGCACTGATGCAGCCAGGCCAGCTGCTGCAGGAGGGTGGTGCACTGGGCAGCCAGAGCCTGGCCTCTGCTGACCCAACTCTGGAGAGACGCCTGGGGTGGGAGGGTGCAGCCTGGGTCTTCACTGTGGCTCTGCATGTGGACCTTGATGCCCTGGATGCTGTGTGTTAGCCTCCTGAGAGTTAGTGATGAGACAAGAAGAGATGAGTACAGCAATAAACAACAAACAGTGTGGATCATTTCAACTTAATCTATCCATCCAGTAAATAATGTAAGGTACATTTTTTTCTTTTGTTTATACACAGAACAATGCTTAAAATGAGTAAAAGCTTAATAATGTCTTTGTTATTATCATATGCATATTCTCTATTAGATGCAATCATTGAAATTAACATTCATACTACTTTAGCATGTGAGTAGATGCTGAATTTAATGAATACATTTCATTACACTGACCTTAGTGTTTGATTTATGTATTTATTTGACTGAGTTGGGAATTTGAACGTTGAACTTTATGGGTTATATTGTTTTCCTGTTGCAACTGAACATGAAGGATTCAATGACATAGCTCTTTGTAGTAAAGATGGTAATACAATCATTCAGCCAAACACTGATGTATTGTAAACACAGTGTGTTGGCAGCAGACTGACCTGAGATGGACCCACTGCTCAGTGAGCTTGGCCAGTCGCTGCCTCTGTCTGAGAAGCAGCTTGAAAAGGTGAGAGGAGAAACCTCGACAGCGCTCTATGTTCCCAGGACCCAGCTCCTAAGACCAAATGAAACACACACACACACACACATTTCAGACCAAAAGCAAAAAATAAACAGTTAAAGCACTGAGGAACTGCAGATGCTAAAATTTGCCCTTAATCTGTAATCCCTGCCCTTTATTCTCAAAACTTTCTGACTGCTACCAGCTGTTTTCAGTTTGGACCAACAGACAATCAGTGTGTGTGTCTCACCTTGGTGGCGTGCTGCAGAGCCATCTGCAGGGCTGTTCTCCTGGCCCATGAACGGTAGAAATACTTCTGACAACCATCCCACGCTGTCAGCAACTCTGTAAACAACCTACAAGATCAAGAGATGAGCAAAACAACTTTCAGAAGGCAGGAATACACACTCTGGAGCTGTGCACAACTTTGGATGACTAATAATGAATCTGGACTCTCAAAGAAAACAATAATAGAATAAAGTTGATTAACTGCAATTAAAAACTAGTGAGAGTAAAAAAAATGTGACTAAGAATTTAATGTTGTCCAGTGGCCACCGTGAACACATTATAGAATAGTGTAAATCCCAAATAAGTCTAAGAGTAGAGAACCTGACTCACTAATGCCACATCAAAATAATTATCTCAGGTTGGCCAAAGTTCTCAAACATTAGCCCCTACAAGATACAGGTCACATTGGGAAGTTAGACCAGAGTGTGTTCACTTGAACAAGAACATGTTCTATTACTAATGAATGAATGAAGAAGTTACCTATTTTCTTTTTAATGCGTCTCTATGATTTGGCTTGTTAGGTGTTACAAAATATAAGAGAGACATCAGGTGTGTTAACTGAAATAAATGTTCCTACAGTTTGAACGGGTTGTATTTACATGCTCTCGGCCTGTTCCTGGTTCCTGAGAGCAGAGAGAGCAGTGCTCATCTCCAGAGGCTGCATACAGAGAGTCTCCTCCGGGTCAGCAGTCCTTTTCCACGTCAGGCCTTTACGGTACGACAGACCTTAATGGGACCATGATATACAGAGAGAGGTTGAAAGATTGTTTTGTAAGACTTTAATTGTCGAACAATATCTGTAAATCAGTCAGAAAAACTCACCTATTTCCGTGAGAATTTTGAACAGGTCTGATAGAGCTCTCTGCTTCTGCTGCAGGATGTGCTTCACCTCAGCCTTCTGCTTCTCTTTGTCTGCTGAGGTGTCGATGGTGAGGCTCTGTAGGTCTTTCAGGTTGCTGATGACCTCGCCTGAGAAGAACAAAACAACAGAAAACTGCAGTAATACTGACAACAGTGTCACTGATTTTTGTGACCAATGTCCTTGGTTAGGTAAAACCACTAATAAAACAACAAACATATCTCTCTCTTCCAACAACTACCATCAAAACAGGCCTTTTCAAAGCACTCCGTTTGTTAATGCAGCAGTCCTATACTATTTTAATTTGAAAAGTCGAAAGCAAAGCAACTGGACTATGTGAGTTTTTGGGAAGACGTTTCACTTCTCATCTAAGAAGCTTCTTCAGATCCAAAGGACTGGTTGAAGGAAGCAGATATTTATGCTGCAGATATTTATGTCACAGTTGCTTTGCTTTCGACTTTTCAAGATAATCATGACCTGGATGAATGAGAATCTACACAGATATACTATTGTATCAGAGTTTCTGTTCTGGTATACCCATAAATACATTTTAATGCATGTATAATGTTCCTATAAGATCTCCACGATGTCATAATTCAACTTTAGTTACTGTTTGCCAGTTGTGACAGGTGCACTATGGGCACAATCTTCATTCCATACCTGCATCAGGATGCTGACAGTTTGGATCACCCCAAACTGGATGTAATGGTGAATAATTCTACTGTGGTGGCAAAGTCTGTTTACTGGCATAATACTGGAGGCCAAAAACAGTCAGCCATGAAAGCAGGCCTGTAAGGTTGTAGTGAAGTATGCTAAGATGCTTACAACAACAGTGCTAACATACTGATCTTCAGCAAGCGTCACCTTACTGTGTTCATTATCTTAGTGTGGCATATTTGCATGCTAACATTTGCAAAAGCAAACAAAACCAAAAAGCTATGGCCGATGGCATGGTTATCATTGATTTTGCAGGTGTTTAGTTTTAATGAGGTTAAAATGATTAATCTGATGATGGTGCTACATGAACAGTCAGAAGATCAGAAGATTTACTATAGTTCATTTTAAATAAAACATGGATATCTGATGCACCTGTCATTCCAATAGTTGTGATCATATCTGAGCTTGGACAAACATTGTGGACCAAACGGCCAGTTGTGGTTAAATGTAAATGATCCTGAAGGTGGCGCCAAAGGAAAAGTAATCAAGTCATCTAAATCAGAGCTGAGTCTCATTTGACAGTATGAAATGTGCTCAGTACACTACATATCTTACCAATCTGACAAACTGACTTTGGTGTACATCTTGTTTGAGTGTGTTTCATACCAGTAAAGCAGTCCAGGTCTTCAGCCAGCTCAGGCACTGGACTTTTCTTCAGCAGCTGCACACACATTTTCTTCATCTTCTTGGACAGAACAGGCAGACGTGCCTGAAGAGATGAAGCCTCTACTCCTTCTTCTGGGCCCTCATCCTGAAAAATGTATAGAACCATACTTTATTTAGTTATTATCATGATCATAAAGCACATGGTGAAAATTTAGATGAAGTATTAGTAAAGGAATAAAGATTATTTTATCATGAATAACCATTAAAACACTCAGTATGTTACTTGTACCTGCAGATCTCTGCCCTTTCCAGGCAGGGTGCTCTTCAGTGCCTGGTGAACCCGATGGATGGGTGTTTCCTCTGGATTGGAATCCACGCTGTCTAAGCTGGCACTGCTTCCCTGTTCTACCAGAGCTGGAACACTTGGACCAGTCAGAGCCTCCTCAAACTTCCTGACGAACTTGAAGAGAGTCCTGAGGAAACAGAATATAAGCAAAACAATTTTGTTGGCAGGGCAGCCATCTGTCTTGGTAAATTCCTCCAGCAAAACACTAAGTCCTGAAGAATTATTATGAGGCACAAATCAGATATCTTACCGATGAGTCTTCTCCACCGACTGTTTGATGGACCAGAAACTGATATCGTTCCACTTTGAGATCTTGACAAAGTCCTAAGGACAACAAATACCACAACAGTGGAGCTTAAGAACTCTGGCATGAATAAACAGGGTTTTAGAATACTGGTATGCAAAGGACACTATAATTAAACCTTGAGCTCCTTCTCGATGGGTTGTCTGAGCTGACTGATCCTAGTCTGGATGCAGTCAGAGAACTGGCTGTAGTATTTGTGCAGGTTCCACAAAAGGCTGGACAATTGCTCTGTAAAATTAGCAGAGTTCATATGTCATCCCCCATCGATGGTGCATTTCCTCTCACAGCCAAAAGCAACAAACACTAGATATTGCCTTGTTTACATCAGTAGCAACAGTTCATGGGTCAAATGTATTTGAAACGATCAGCTGCTCACTGATGAAAGGGTCATTTCCACTGTACTATTGGGTTTTGTTGAAAACCAATCAGTGTTGTCTGAGATGGTTTGTTGCATGACATCTGGACAATAGACAGTGAGCCCGTCTAGTCAACTGATCAATGAAATCATCAATATCCACACCACCAATCATGATGTAATTAGTTAACAAATTGCTGTTATGTTTTGAAACAATCTGATACTGCACGCACAGACAACATCCATTCATTCTATGCAAGACTGTTACTGTAACATTTCCTTTATCTAGAGCTAATAGTAAAAATGTTTGTTCTGATTAATAATGTAAGGAAAGGTGGTAACATTTAAAGAGCTGAAGCACAAAGACTTGTGTATAATACAGTTTCTGAAACATTTTTCATCTTGAGGATGCTAAGCATTCATTTATTTGTAGAGGAAAGAAATGCTATCAAATCATTTCCTTCCATTTGATGATATAATTTCTTTCCATTGTCATTTTGATAGTCAAATGAATATTTTGCATGTTTCTAACAGCACTTCCACACTGATCCTCATGTTTTGCACCTATTTAGCAGTTGCTTTTTATGCAGATGACATACAGGCCTAAAGTTGACTTTTTAAGACATCACAGGATGTGGACAATGTAGTCACATTACTAAAACAGACTCGTAGGCCTTGTATAGGACAGACAGGGTGGCTGACCTTGTCCGGTCTGGTTAGGGAGCAGCAGGAGGTGGCAGTGGAAGCTGAGCAGCATGGCCAGGCGGGTGTGGAACTCTCCCAAAGTGGAGCCCTCCATGAAGGCCTGAAAGGTGGAGGACACTGAGGACACGGAGAGGCGCTCCACCTCCTCACCTGGAGAGAGGACAGCCACAGGAAGATAAAACATCTCTGTTCAAACCTTGTATGACTGTTGGAGGGAATTTTATGTGCCCCTTAGTAATACTGCTAAGTTTTTTTTTCACTTCAAATATATTATTTAATTTGTTACATTTTGAAAAATCCACCATAAATTTACATTATGAGAGAAGTTTTCACTTAGTCAATTATAAGCCTTACATCATACATTGTGCATGTACCTGTATTAGCATCCATCCTTTGTTCCTCCAGATATCGCTCTATGAGCTGGTAGATAGAGAACCAGTGCTGGGTTGATTTCTCAGTGTGACGCTTCATTGCATTATCTAGACTGCTGGACCAGCAGCTAAAGGGACAGGACAGGACAAAATTTACAGTCTACAAACAGTAACAGGGAACAGCTTGCACACTGTGGACATGGTCTTCAATGTAGGTTGAGGAAAAACAGGATGAGTTTAGGATCTGTCAATGAACATAAGATGCTGTCTGGGTTAAAAGCCTTTGTGCTTACTTGAGCTCCAGTTTGCGCCACTGGATAATGAGCTGGGTGACTGGTTCCAGTTCCTTACGCAGAGAAACTGAGCGGCTGGCATTATTCTCCCAGTCCTGATGAGGGCAGCAGAGAAGGAAGGTGACAACAAATAAAACAAAGTTCACATTTGAGAAACAAGTACTTGCATACTTCTGGTATTTTTGATTCTTTTCAAGCTGATTACGGGTTTCAGAATTATGCGGAACTATGTAATTTTACACTCATGCATGCCACAGCAGGTAACTTGCTAACACAGCTCACCTGTGCTTTGCTCAGAAGGATCTCCAGTCCATTAAGGAATTTGGCGAGTGGACTGGCCAGAC
Organism: Acanthurus tennentii; assembly: GCA_029783805.1. Classification (NCBI taxonomy): domain Eukaryota; kingdom Metazoa; phylum Chordata; class Actinopteri; order Acanthuriformes; family Acanthuridae; genus Acanthurus; species Acanthurus tennentii. Next base: position 809,734 of record JAPZDZ010000010.1, read on the forward strand.
TGAAAGCCATGATCCTCTCCATCACCACAGTCAGCTGGAAAACAACACACAGAAAAAGGATTACACATTGGAACAACCAGGACCAAAGCTTCACAGCTCACCCAAGGAGTCCATACTACAGCAAATATGAGCAAGAGATAATTTGCTTTGTCTACAGGCCAGGAACCAGCAAATTCCAGCACTTTTCAAGCAATCACATTGAAGTTTGTAATATTTCCCTGCTCTGAGAAGAGATGGTATATTTTACACTTATAGATGGAGACTTAATATTACAGTTATTGATGAACTATAAATATGTGATAGGATCTGTTATCACAAAAGTACACTTTGAAATACATTTTGCCCTTAAAAATGCAAGAAATTGCCCTTTTTGTAGATATCCAAGAGTGCAAGTTTTCCCGTTTGATGGATGTGTGTGTGTGTGTGTGTGTGTGTGTGTGTGTGTGTGTGTGTGTATATAAAACACCAAGTTGTTGTAAAAAGCAATCTTTTTTGTGCTTATATTGTAATTTTTATGATTGGTTTATAATCCTAAAGCCACTGAGTATTATTATTAACTTTTCCTGGGTTTTTTAGGAAGCAGCTGTTTCATAGAAAAAGCTCTGGTAAAACTGTACACAAAGTTAATCCTAGCTGATGATGATGTTGGCATCAACCAATGTCTGCGCTTGTGAAGCCCATAAACACTATAATGTCTGCAATCACATCAGCTGGCAGTCATATCAATGTGACTGCTGTAAAAATATCTTAGTGCTCACTCTTGTGACTCAACATGCACTCTTAGTATCAGCATCAGCCACTGAAACACATTTATTAACCACTACTTGGTACCCCTTTTGCCTGACAGCAAATATCACTCCGCCTTTCCCTTTTGGTGAAGAGACTAGAATAATCAAAGTATGTCCATCAACAGGCCTTGCTTTCTTTGGTGTAGAGAATTTGTGCACTAACGCTGATTAACTGCAGCCATGATGTTAAAAGGTCACTGACCTGTACGAGAGCTGGATGATCCGGCCAGTCCTCCAGTCTTTGCTTCACTGCAGCACTCAGCTGCTCCAGGACAGGTAGACAAAGACGGGCCTCACTCATGTTGGGCTGCTGGTAGAAATCATAGGGTCCTTCTGAGGTGACAGCTAAACCATCAGGACCCCCTGATCCCTGCACCGTGTTCTGGAGGAGGGCAGAGAGCAGCAGTCCACTGCCTGTCAGCTGCTGGTCCAGTTCAGCATCTAACAGGGAGATAGAGACCATAATCCACTTTCCTTTGAAACAATAATCCATGTGTAAGAGCACATTTCAGCTGAAAAATGTCTCTGTTGTATATATGAGTATCAGCATACAAAATCACTGACCAATCAGATAATAGAAGCGTGACATCATGGGGGAAGCAATCTGATACGAGGACACCAGGGCTTTGATGTGTTCTTTGCTGTGATTGGCTGGTGTCGTGCCCTCGTACCACAGTGATTGTGCATATCCCAGACAGAGGCGCTGGTGAACCTGGACCACTGTGTTCATGGCAACTGGAGACACAGAGCTTCCCTCGCTGGACTCTTCCTGGGTTTTATCTTCTGTCTCAGTGTGTCCTGAGTCTGCTGGACCCTCCAGACTTGGCTGGGACATGATGTCTGCAAAGTCCTGACAGAGTAGAGACATATACATGTTAAACATTATAGGTAGGAGAGACAGGACAGATGGGTTTAGCCAGGTGCGCTGTCATCTCAGCTCACAGTTATCTGTGATACCTGGTTAAACTGAGGGAACTGGCGTCTGAAGTCCCTCTCCTCCTGCTCGTCCTCCGTCAGTCCTGAGCCGTGCAGTCGGCTTCGGTTGCGGTACAGACTGGCCTCCAGCTGCTCTCGCTCTCTCCTTCGTCTCTCCTGCTCATCCCACTCGTTCACCAGAGCCTGAGGAGCATCAGGTTTCAGTCAGCACAGCAACAGCATGCATTTCAAATGTTAACCCAGAAATCACTGGATTTAGTATTTACACTGAAGCTCTGACCTGACAGATGTGTCTGAAGAGGCTATGTGCCTCGTGGTTGAACTCTCCGGTTGACAGGATGTGGCACTGCACGTATAGCAGAGCGATAATTAGCAGCTTGGTGGAGTTGGGAATCACATTTTCGAGGTCCTGCTGCTGAGGCAGAATCTTCGCCAGGCAGCGCAGAACATCCATGCATGCCCTGGAGCAGAGGAAGTCAGCCCGGGCAAGGTAGGATGGCAGGCTGTGGGACAGAGAGGGGAAGGCCAGCAGGCAGGATACCAGCTTGGGCAGACCGGGTACAGGTGTGAGCGAGGAAGCCACCTGGGAGGCCACCAGCCTCATACCGTGTCGAAGATGAAGGATGCCAGTCCGCACCGGCCCGACCACATCTGGATACAGGGGGTAATCCTCCAGCAGCCTTTGGCAGAAGCGATGCTGGGAGTTTTGCCACACAGTCTCCTCCTTCAGAAGGCCCTGGACCACTGACCTTGACTTGGAGGAGGAAGAACTCTGCAAGGCTTTCAGCAGGTGGGACAGGAGGTCTTCCACTGCAGACGCCTGGCCGATGCTGCAGAGGTAGTGCTGCAGCTCCTGGAAGAGGCGACCATACTGTGGTTCATGTGGGCGATAGGCCTGCTTCCTGGAGAGCTCAGCTATCTGCTCCTTCACCTGCTGCATACGGATCCACAGGTACCTACACCAACAAGCCAGAATATGTTCAGATTTCTCAGAAGTCAGTGTTATTAACTTACCTGCATGTCATGTGTGCATTAAAGGAACTTTGGGTCACTGTAATCACCCCTCCATGATGACTGTAAAGATACCTTCTTATGAGAATATGTATTTTGTGAAGTTCAGAAAGAAGGACAGTGAATTTTATTATTTTTTACAGTGAAGAACTCAGCTTACCCTTTTCATTAAACCACACCAAACTGTGTATGTTAATTATCTACACATCAATTATACTTCTTAAACTATATATAGAGCATGTTAGCCAGCAAAATAATAATGTTTACAATGAGAGTTACAATAAAGATAGGTAAATATCTGCTGAAACTATGCAGCAAGCTGGGAGTGCTAATGCTCATTGTGTTTGGCTAAACTGTGTTTTCACAGAGTTCTCTTGTTTGTTCTAGTTCTAGAAGTTCTAGATGTTAAATATACATGTACTAAAACCCTGAACCAAGCATAAAACTCTTAATGCCTTTAGCTTGTTTCAAGACTCCATAGTGTAAAGTGTGTATTATTTCTTAAGATGGATTTGATGTGCTGGTTTTTTAAGAGCTGTACAAGTCGGAATCAATTGTGATCTCTCATCCTCAGGTGGTCTGTATGTCTAAATAAAAATGCAAATCTGCATGAGCTAAGTAAAGATACTGACCACCCTGATAATACTGTGTCACAACAAGTACTCAGCTGAAGTCACAGAATGAGAACTTGCATCTGATTCTGACCTGATTCGAGGGTGCTGGAAGCCGTCAGTGGTGCTGCTCTCCTCCAGCTCCGTTCCAGTCATCAGCTGAGATGACAGGCTGCGTGATCTCCACTCCTCCTGCAGAAGAGCCAGCTGCAAACAGAAACATGCCATGCCAGTTCAGTCATTTTCTGAAGAGATTCCTGCTTTGATCACCCTCTGGTGACCAGCTTGTGTCAATCATACATAAGTTGCAATCAAATACTGGAGTTCATTGTTTCTGAGAACAATAATGTTTTTATCTTTTGCTGGAGTAATTCACTTTTTACACATTTCTGTAAGCTTGAAAAATGTATACATCATGTTTAATTCCATACAGCTTGCAAACTTTCTCATAGAGAGAAAGTTTGCCTAGGGTCAAGGTTTTCATCCAGAGCATGTGCATTCTTATGTGACAAAATGAGGTGAAAACACAAAAAAGTTGCTGACCTCCTGCTGAGCGTAGTTTAGTTTATAGGCCCTCTTCACAGCTGGGTCAAAGATGGTCTGTGGGGTCCACACTTTGATCTGCAGCAGGCCCATGTTGACCCAGAACACTCCAGATCGGGCCAGCTGGTTGCAACCTTGGACTTTGCTTTGGATGTACTGCTGCAGGCAGGCGAGGCAGGTCTCCAACAGGCCGTCAGGGAGCAGATTTGGAGGCAGGAAGTCTCTGAAGACAGTCTGGATCTCCTGAGCAGCTATCAGAGGGTCTGGGTCCTCCACCAGGCTCTCACAGCTCTCCATGTAGCCCTCCTGCAGGCTGGGGGGCAGCAGGTCGGCCATGCTCTGAAGCTGCCGACGCAGGACAGCGCCCTGCAGCCTGAAGTCTGTGCCCCTGAGGGTTTATGGGGAGGATTAGAAAACTCAAAAATGATAAACACTTCTTTAAATAATTTTTAATGTATTTATCTACCTGAACTCAGCCAGTGTGAGGATGGCCATATTGTCCCACAACACAGCAGACACGTCCTGCAGCTGCTGGATCCTCTCCCTCCACTCCCCCAGGGTGACATGGGAGTGGGAGAGGAGGGCTGCCTCTGACGGTTCCCATCGCCCTCCAGTCTCATTGCTGCTGAGCACTCCCAGCATGCATCGTGACCACACTGCTTTACTCAGCAGGGCTGGTCCCTGATTACAATATGGACATGAATTAAACCAACAGGAAATCTTTTTTGATTTTAACAACATTAAATGATGAAGACCAGTACCATGCTGTCTGCTCCGTGGTGCAGCTTTGGAGCTGTCTTGGTCTCAGGTCTTAGTGGGTCCCATTTCAGCCAGAGGTCAGGGTCTGATGTCACGCTGCTGGTCCACAGGGTCTCCAAGGCTTCTGAGAGCAGCTCACACCACACAAACTGCAGCTCCTCAGCTGGCTGGAGGAGACAAGAGGCATGAGACATCTTAAAGTTTAGAACTCTGCATGATGGATTACTTTTTTACAGTATTTTTTTCCAGGCACAGGATAATTCACAGTGGAAAAACTGTACTTGTACCTGGTCAAATCCAGAATCTCTGAGGTTGCAAATACTGTTCATTTTAATAGTTTAACTAGCCTAAGCTCAGGCTTTAAGTTTCCTGTCATACTTGTGTTAGTCACATATTTGATCACAGACTCTTTGCATGCAACATTCTTCACAGTGTTGCTCAAAGATCTGATTGAAGTAACTTATACTTCTACCACTAACCCTGTCACTGCTGAGGAGGAACCACAGCGGCTGGAGCTGGCTGATGTTCATCGGTGTGGACTGCAGGCAGTAGCGCAGATGTCTGGAGAGTTCATGACGTAAGCTGTCCTCAGCCTCCTGGTCACTGCGGAAAAAGAGGAAGAGTCAGCTAAAAAGTTAATCAGTTGTTTCAAGATCAGTCCTCGTAAATAGTTTTGGTTTGTTGTGGATGAAACAGTAATTTTACCCAGAGGAGAGGGCGAGATGCAGAAGGTCAGTGCTGAGCCGCAGCTGGTTCAGTACAGCCAGGGCCTCCATCAGGGGCCAAAGCTGAGCCCTGCGGCTGAGCTGCTGCAGCTCCTCTCGGGCCAGACAGACTCCATTTTCTGGCTCCTCACCGTCAGACAGGGAGGAAACCCGTAGGAGCCCTCTGGAGGTCATCTGACGCTGCTGCTGCTCCACACTTGACACCAACCTCTCTAACACGCCTGAAAGAAAAACACTGTAAGACTTCCACAATTTCCCCCTGATTTCACCTGGGAGTCTTATTTCAGAGGTGAAACAGAGGAAGCTGTTTAGTACCCATAAATGTCTGAATGAGTAATTAATGTTTTTAATTTTTACTTTAGTACCTTTTATAACAAATGTTGTAGTTTGCTACATTTCAAGTTGCATTCTTTACAGAGTTAAAACAAAAAAAGGGTCATATGAAACAGTCCAGTTAAACTGGAAGAGAATCAAGGTCAAAAACCATGATGTTGCCTGACAGTGGAATGCTGTTTTGATGCACTGCACAATCAAAACTGAGCATTTTTTCTACATTTAATCCTTAATATCAGCTTTACCTGTAACTAGTAAGGAAAAGAGGTGCAAAATCACTTGTTGATCTGAGCGGAGATGTATGAACTCACTACAGCTTCCACGACACTTCAGCCTAATCTGTGGTACACAAGGTAAAAGGTCTCTCTGTGACAAAAGCTCACCAGACTTCTGTGGATCGAGTTGGTTGTTAGCCAGCATAACAAGGCCACAGGCTTCCAGCAGACTCTCTTTGATGTCCAGCCTAAGTCCAGCACCCTGAAGTCGGACCAGCTCTTGACCCCAAGGACCCGAGGTGCTGTTCAGCTTTAGATCGCTCACATCCAGCGCTTTACTCAGGAGCCTGAGCCGAGACGCACACTCAGCCACTGACTGCAGCTGATTAAAAAAAGGACAAGGTTTGTGAGGCAATTTATATCATTTCAGATGATAAAAGATATTTATCGAGCTATTGCTACATACAGAAATAGAACAGAATATAAGACAGTACGAACAACAACCAGTCATGAGAGTATATCTTAATAGACTTCATTCAACAATAAATTGGAGCAAATGAGGTGTCTCCAGACCTTAAATGGCAGAGCTTTCCCCAGAGTTTTCTGGATGCCTTTCAGAGCTGTAGCCACAGACACTGAGGTGGACAGAACAGTCTGGATGGCTGCTGCAACCGCCTGCAGCTCCTGGTATCCCCTGGAATACAGCAAAGTCATTAAGTGTTAGGAAGTGGAAATATATTAATTGTACACACTGAAAAATAAAGCTACCTCAACCAGGTGATAATGTGTATAAAAAATACTGTAAACAAGATAGAAAATGTTTGTAATTTTTGAGAAAAATTACAAATAAATTGAAAAAACTAAATGGAAACAATCATATTTTGCAGAGTGGGGACAGGTGTTTACTCGAATGTGGCGTTGTTGTCTCCCAGCAGCAGCTGGGGCAGGCGGAGGATGAGGTGCTTCTGCACCCACTGCCAGTGCAGAGACAGCACAGAGATGCCCTGAGAGTCAGCCGGCAGGGTGCTGCAGACATCCCAGAACCGATCGAGCCACTGCAGCAGCTGGAGGATCTAAACACACAAGACAGGTAGAGGGCCACACAAGGTGAAGCTTCGATTTTATGAGATCGCTGTTTAACCCCACCACCTGTTTTACCCAGGTGGTGGGGTTAAGTATTATTTTCTCATTAAAAGTTATTCTGCTTTACTTGTATTGTCTTACTCCTTCAGTTAATTGTATTGTTATTTACCAGACTAAAAGATACAAGCTGGAGAAATTATTTGAATACTTTAATAAAAGAAAAGAAGCATTAATACTGTGCAAGTAGCAACTGAACAAGCAACAACATTGGTATTCATGCAATTAGTATTGCTGTTTTAGAAGTGGTTGTAGTAGTAACTATGTAGAAGAAGTAGTAATAACTGACCTCAAACATGATGTGGTCAGAGATGTAGGGCTGTCCGCTCTGCACAGCCTGCAAGGTGAACAAGTCCCACAGGTCAAAGAAGGTGCGGAGGTGCATGAGCACTGGGTGAGGCAGGTGACCAATATCCACAGTTCCTGTGAGGGAAAGAAAGAACTTGCTCACATTTACTCACTTATACAGGGGGGGTCAGGTACTGAGAACTGTGCTGTTGCACGAGTTCATAATAGCCCATATCAAGCTGTACATACCTTTGCTGAAGGCTGTGGCTATTCTCAGGGCACAGTTCTGAGCAGACAGGTTGATGGCACAGGTGCAGATGACAGACCGCTCCTCTCTGTCCATCATCAGCAAAATCCTAACAAAACATACAAATTATTAGCACCTTTCAGAAGATTTTTACATGACCAACAGCTCTGTGGTTTACATTGTTCATAAATTAAATTAAAACGATCATTTTGCATGAAAAAGAACCAAAGCCAAAGCTTTTCAATAACCAACTATTCAAGAAGATAATTTTATAGATTTTAAGATATTTTAAAATGATGCTAGCTATCACATTTAAACTTTCAGAAATGCATTGTGTTTTGTAATTGATTTGACAGCCTTCCACATGAAAAACTATCTATATTGTCCTGTTGTAATGCTGCAATAATTTGGTCTCTATGAGTATGAGTAGTGTATGGCTGAGCCTAAGCCTAAATTATGAATTTGACAAGCAGGATATAGTTGACTGGCAACCCACTGTACCTGTTGGCGACTGCATTCAGTGCCTCCAGAAACTCCATGTATCTTTCCTCATCCTCAAAGTTGCATTTGTTGGCTAAAATATCCAGGTATTGCTTATTCCATCGCATGTCCACCAGAATCCTGTATTCATCTGGCAGCAAAACAGACAGAGTTTGATATTCCTTATAAGTCACAGCAGTAATTTGTAACATTAGTCAAATTTATTATCAGTTTTACCATGAAATGTGTAAAACAAATGAAGAAAAAAAACAGAGATTACATTGATACTGTGCTGTAATGACAATGCATGGTGGTTAACACATTCACAGTGAACACTCAACAGTACTAGCAAGTTTGTATTCACTTACTTTTTCTGTATCATGGTTAAGAAATCAATTTCATATTGTGTATTGAATTTTATTGAGACAAAAGGATTTTTTAAAAATCCTTAATTAAAATATTTTTATATTTTGTGGAAAAGCAATTAAACTAGGACTGCAACAGCACAGCTGCTGCAACTCTGGAAGTTTATTTACTAAGGATAAAATTTAGAGATACTGAAAATACACTTTCTCATTTTGACTTTTCCCTCAGATATTAACTAAACCATCAGTACTATGACTTTTACATCTATGTTGAACAAAAGCATTGTTGTTGTTATTTTTTAGCACAACATTGCTACACCTTGATGACAGTAGGGACTAGTGTTGTTAACTGATCCTAATTTAAAATATTTGATCTTTTCCATGTTTTACTTAAAACATATATACAAATATGCTTCTAATACTCCTGTCAATATGACAGTCAGGGCTTTCAGAGCTCGGGCCTTAAGAACATTTTTTACAGAAGGGCTTTTACCGATGCTGTGAGGCTGAAGCAACTCTGCCAGTGACTTGCCCTTGGCAGCAAGTTTGCTGCCAAACACAGCCTTCAGAGCCCTGTTTCCTGCCTCCACCTGGACCAGAGCCGAATCTGAAGAGTCAAGAAGAACAGTGGTTTAGGATTCAAATGAACTGAAAGTGCAATACAATCCTGACTAATGAAAAAAATCTGATTTTAAAAGTAGTGAAGTGGAGATTCCTTTATATATTCACTGCAAATTAATACTGAAATTGAAACTGTATGACAGAATTGCGCTTGTGGGTCAGAAATTATACAGTGCTGAGTGTGTGTGTGTGTGTGTGTGTGTGTGTGTGTGTGGTGTAAGACACCTGGGACATATTTGTAGCTTTTGCCCAGGTGTGAGAGCCAGCTGCTGCGGAGGATCCAGTCTCCATGAGAGGCTCTCTCTGTGAGCAGCCTCACTGCAGTGGGGATCAGCCTCAAGGCGTCTCCATCAGCCAGATCCACCACTCCCCCAGAGAACACCAGGCTGTCATGGACACCACTGTTCTGCAATGCCCTCTGAAGGTCATTCAGACTCAGTGGGCGATTTCTGTGCACAAAACAATCAGTGTGATTACTTCTAAAAGTATTAAACTTAACAAAATTTAATCTGGCATTTCAACAGATTCACATGGGAAGTTACGTGTTGTACTTTTCTGCTGCATCTCATCCTTACCGCTTGCCCTGCAGGCTGAGGGTGTTCAGGCAAAATGAGAGGACCTGTCCATCTCTGAGGACAGTCGAAAAGCAGGAATCTTCCGTGGACAAGAGGGCAGAGGGGAAGCTATCGGGCCAAACTCCAGCACACAGCAGCCCACTGCCCCAGTCCTCTGTGTCCAGGATGGCCAAGTGCTGTTCAATCACCTGCTGGGCTTGCTTGAGGGATAACAATGAACCAGTGTTTATTTATATTATTTACTGTGCTCAGATTTCATTATGCTAAAGAAAAGGTCTGTTGAAGCTATTAGTAGACTGAACTGGGCCTGGCTGCTCCTGCTTATTAGGCACAAACTGGGACCAGCATGGACACTGCTGCCTGACTGAGGCTGCATTTGGATCACGGAGGTAAAAACGCAACATTTAGCCCGGACGTGGAAGGTTGAATTTTTAATATCAGAATCTTTTACAGGGTAAAAGCAGCCAGTTTAGGGAGGCAAGAATATTTGATCTATTTCAAGCCTCTGCTAAAATCTGAGCACAAGCATTTTGTACAAGCAAGATACAAGCCAATAATCTTGGGCTGTGACCCTAAAAAAAAAAAAAAAAAAAAAAAAGTAGTCCAAACAAGATTCAATAAACTTGGATTTGCCTCGATTTAAAGTAAAAATTATTTTACTTTGGCTTAGGTCCTCAGCTTGAGAATGTATGATTGATTTTCAAATGATGGTCAGAGTCATACATCAATCAATGCACACTGTTTTTAATATTGAATGACAGACGACTGAGTTGTAATTGGACAGGAGCATTGTAAAAGATGATGACAAAAAACAGAGGAGTCCCTGTTTCAGAATGACATGCGGCTGTGGATACCTTTTGGCTGGCAGTGGTGCGTTGGCACAGTGAGTAAGCCTCTCCACAGGCGTGCTGCAGGGCGCTGGGTAAATCTACACCCCTCTGCAGCTGGCATGACAGCAGGGTGGCAGCGTGAAGGAGGGAAGCCACTGATGAGGCAGGAGAATCTGAAAAGATAGAGGCAATACTTCTTGTAATTGCACCTGAAGACCGACAGCAGCTCTGTTTGTTGCCATTATTCAGTTCTTACCCCAGATGGCAGATTTGATGCCTTTATGTATTTCAATCAGCAGGTCACACACACAGTCCCCAGTCACCCCTGCAGTGTGAAGCAGGGTCTTCAGGTCCAGTGTGTCCCAGCAGACTCCCTCATGCTCTCCTGGGATGTAAATCTCCACCCCTCTGTTCCTCATGGCTCTGGAGAGCTCGCCATGCACAGGGTCCATGGTCAAGAGCAGCCTGCAGACACACACATCAGCTGAGCAGGAGTCAGTATATTATGACATATACAGAAAAAGAGTTGTTGTTGCGGTTGTGTACTACCTGAAGTTAGGGTGTGGAGTTATTTTTGGAGTCTTTCCATCTATGACGCCACGTTCGTTGATGGTGAGAGATCCACCAGGCTCCAGCAGAGCATTGAGGCGATCCAGGACGGAGGCACTGAAGACGGAAAACATGAACAGGACAGTTTTAGTGTTTTTTTCCAAGCTTTAATCTAGTTGTTGATCAACTGATATCTCTCTACTCCTTTCACTGCTCATTTTAAAAATTACTCATTTACAATATTCTTCACTGATTGCAGTGCATCTCTAAAGTATTTCAGTGCATTAAATTTCTGGATGGTTCAAATGTATCAATGCAAAAGTCCCTATTGTTGAGTTCTCATGATATCTGCATTTTTTCAAACAATGATGCCTCCGATAAATCCACCCCACTTATGTGGCCATTGTTTCCAAATTCCATGTGAGAGTAAAATCTCAAGTGAAATATTATTTTGCAAATATACTTTTTCTCACCTGCAGAAGTTGACGTTGTCCATGAGCAGCCAGTCGCCTGCCTGCAGGGCCTGGACCAGCATACCGTCCAACCATTCGAAGCCTCCGTTTGTCCACCCGTCCTCCAGCTGAGCCATACGCTCCTTTAGCAGTGTGAAATCCATCTGCAGTTTTGACATGTCTGAAGGACAAACATGAGCATGTTACTGCACTGGAAACACTGCCTTTTATTAACATTCCAAATAAATAAAACAATAAAGTTTAAAATAATGTTTCTTTATATCAGGGAGTACCAACTCATCAGGCAGTATGTGACTTTTACCGGTGAACACTTTGAGCTTGGTGTTGAGTTTCTGCAGGAGGAGGATGATGACCTCCAGTTTGTTCAGTGCCTCTGAGTTGACGGTTCCTGCCATTCTCAGCAGCCCCTCCTCCTTCAGCCAGTGACAGAACAGACCCCACGTCTGCAGCAAGAACTCTGTGTCCTGGATGCCGACATCCAGCGACATCAGGCCACGCCTTATTACCATGGCAACTATGTAGTCCACGCTCTCCAGCACTTGCTGCCATGGCCGCATGATATCCACCTAGAATGAATGAAAGAGTCAGAGCGATGTGGTCTGCTGTTTTCGGACGATAAAAAAAAACACTTCTCAGAGGAAACCTGAGTCTCTGTTTACCTGTTCGAAGCCTCCCAGCAGCTCTGTGGTGTCCATGGCGCTGTTCATGGCCATGACTCTGAGGCGGTGCCCCGTCAGCAGAGCCAGCAGTCTCACCAGGCTGGTCTTTCCGCTGGCCGTTGGGCCCACCAGTATGGTCATCCAGCCTTTCTCCACACATTTCATCAGGGATTCCAGTGGATACAGCGCCTGATGTGTGATGGACAGAGGGGGGTCCAGGGCCACTGGGGCTCCGCCACTGCGCTGCAGGACGGAGAAACCCACCTACAAGGGCAAACAAAAAGAACTCTTTAACTTTGTCTGTACATTTCAAAACAATTCAGAACAGAAAGATGAGGTGTTGCTGTTCATTTTTTTTTTTACAGACCTGCAGGTTAAGTGGAGTGATGTGAAACTCTCTGGAGCCAGTGTAAGGCTCAAAGTCCTCCCCAAACACCTTCCTGAACACAGACAGCACCTGTATAGGACCAGAGAGGGATTTGGTGTTAATTAAATCCAGAAAAACAATGTCAAAAAAGGCTTCCTAAACTGGTAAGAACTCAAAAAAAAGGTGGTTACAGAATGCAGAGAAGAGAGAAAATTTAAGACCATAAACAAACAGAAGATGTATAAAAACCTATTAATTAAACTTTTAATGAACAGATTTAAAGTTAGTGAAAGGCTGAACCTGAGCCTTATCAGCCTCCGTCCTCATCCTGTCAGCATACACCAAGGCGACATGCTGGCCTGGGTTGAAAAACCCTGGTGATTGGTCAGCCTGCATCAGCTCACACCACCGGAACATGTCACGCAGGTTGAACTCCCAGGGGCTTCCTTTCTGACCCCACTGCCGCTCCACACACACTTCCTGGACAAGCTGTTGAAGAATGTTAAAGGAAGAACCTTTAAGGCGTCTCATGACTTACTAAAAGCTTTGTAGGTACAACAGTAAGGAGAGAGAAACCCACCTTGTTACTGAACTCCACCATTTTAGCAGTGATTTCCTTATTGATGCTGGGAAAAATAGAGTCTCCTATGAACTCCATGTCTTTGCTTGTGAGCTGGTCCACAAAAACCTGAAATTACAAGAGGGAGTCAGATCTCATGAACAGGGATAAAGGCAAATCCCGACATAAAAGGTAACTACTGTGTAAGATTCTGGCTTTTTTCCTTTGGCATTGACATTTAAATTATAAATATTTTAAATCGGAATTTAACTGTGGGCTATTGTGCAAATCTAGGGGGTTGGACAAGTAGAGCAGGAGGACAGATGGCAGCAGGTAATTGTTATTGATGTTCGTACCAATGAGAGATTTTTAATCTCTCTTTGTTCCTTACCTGAGTGAATCTGTTGAGGAAGGATTTAGGCAGCCCTTTGCGCCCACCACCCTGAGTGAACGGGTTTTGGCAGCCAAAGATCTTGGTCTTCTGGTGCTGGACCTGGAAGCTCATGCCCAGTTCAGGAATGTAGATCTCTGCTCTGTGATCAAAGCAGGCGTTCAGACCCTCCAGCACTGACTGAGAGGCCAAGTTCAGCTGGCAGAGAGAGGGACAAAATAGTTTAATACTACAGATATAACAGCATCATCAGACATTTTTTAATGAAGATTTGCAGTTAAAACAAGGTATGAAAGCTAGTGTATAAAACTGTACTGTTGATTCTTACCTCATCCAGGACAACCCAGTGGCCTGCTTTTAAAGCAGCCAACAGGGGGCCATCGCGCCACGCAAACTCTCCTCCCTTCCCTCCCTCAACAGGGAGATCTGTCCCAAACAAATCAGTAACATCCTGCCAGAGAGTGCATATCATCAGCATCACAGCCTCATGGTATTTGAAGTTCATCCAGAGGCACAATCAGAGCTTCTGAGCATCAATATGAAGGCTTACTGTTTGCTCTGACAGGTTGATCCTGACCAGATTGTTCCCTGAAGCTTTTGCCAGCGCAGCCACCAGGCTGGTCTTTCCCACACCAGGTGAGCCCTCCAGCAGCACAGGCCTCTGCAACTTCAGAGCACGCAGAAGCCTCTGGGCGTTCACTGCAGTGGTGCCTGCTGCAATGGTGTAGTCTGACAGGTCACGGCTCTTGTTCAGTGGGCCTGGGTGGACATGCACAGTAACAAACCATTAGATTCAAGCACAGGATGAGAGATTTAGCTGTAGGTACTCTGTACTACAGTAGGTCATGAGTAAGACTTTATTTTTGCATGTGGCATATACCAGGTCCCAAGCACCCAACCCAACTCCAACGAATCAAGCAGATGTATTGCTATTAGGGAATTTGTTGGTATCAAGCATTTGAATGTGCGTTGTAAAGTTAAGAAGCCATTAACAAAAACAACACAAGCAGATCTTATAGGATATAATCTCTTACAAATTTGTTGAAAATTTAATGAAATCTGTACCCAAGGCAATGTAGAAAGGGTCGATGCCAAAGAAATCTTCACCCCACTGGGGTTCCCGCAGCACGCTGCTGTCATAGACTCTCAGGGCTTCCAGCATCTCCTGGTCCAGCTTTGTCATCTTGCTGAGCCGCTGTTGCAGGAAGCCCAGGCACAGCCGGCGTGCCATGAGGGCGCTGTCTGCACAGGACGCTGTGGTTCCTGCAAGAAAAGGGACTCTCAGATTACACATCATAAACACTTCTGTTGAGAGACAAATTCTCAGCGGAACCAGAATAAGCCATCAGCTCACCTGAACCGATGCCGTCAATGTAGACCAGACATGCAGCGTGGATGAAGGCAGTAACGGTGTCCAGTCTGAGGTCCCACTCTGCTTCTTCTTCATCTTCCAGGGCTCCCATGGTCATGAAGCCGTCCTCGTCCCGCTCGCATACAGTGTTGAGGAAGTTCACCCATGACAGGATGTCTCTGACGCTCAGGATGCAACGCCGGCCAAACTCCTGTCTGCTGAGCCACTCGATGAAGTCAAGCATTAGCTCTGCAACATCTCCACCTGCATGAGACCAAAGAAACCATATCAGTAACACTTTCTACACTACACCTTTAGGTGACCAACTCCTGAAAAAATCTGCTAAATGTGACTGAATGTGAATTAAATGTGACTTAATGACTTTGACTAAATCTTGTTTGTGTATTAGAGTACTCGTCTCCATGACAATGCAGATTACCATCGAGGGAGAGGCCTGAGCGCAGGTTGTGTTGGATGATCTGAACCAGGTCACTGCGGCTGTTGCTCTGAGGACACCAGATCTCTGTGAAACGATTCCTGAGGGCAGGAGAGAGCTGTGCAAGAAACAGAGGAGCGCTGACGTCAGACTCTACCCACATACAGCATACAGTTTGGATCGATTACTCTCAAAGCACATTTATTATTTTACATTTTATACAAAGGATATTACATTAAAAATATCATTCATTGGTCAGTTTCATACAATAAAATGTTTCTTTAACATGTCAGATTGGACTTCAGCGTCTTGGGAGTTTTATATCAGCAGGTCTACTTCTTGGCTGTTGCTACTACATTCATTTTAAGTTCCACTAAACAAAACAGTTGAAATGTTATCTTTTTTTTTTTTATTCTACCTCCTTCTTGCCAAAGTCTCCTCCAGGGTTCATGGTTGCAACCAGACGGAAGCCTGCAGCTGCTCTGATCAGCTCCACGTCATCATTGTCCCCACTGCCCTTCTCTGCCAGCACGAGGGACTTCTCTGTCTCTAGAACACTGACAACACACACAACACACAGTCAGATTCTCTTCGAGCCTCTCAGAGCCTCAGAGTCATTTACCTGGATGTGTTGGTTTATGGGGCAGGGTGTGATGTTAATGTGGGGTTTTGGGACTCAAATGTGCGCTGTGTTACATTCCCGTATTAATATCGTCAAGATGTGCAATAACAGCTGCAAAAGGATCAGAAAAAGCGTTTTTTATGTATTGAAACAACATGAAGTTTGATTTTTGCTTGTGTTTGTCTGTATGAACACAGGAAGTCTGCACTGATGGTTTTACATCACATGGTAAGAGACTCTGGTCTATCCTTTTTGTAAGACCAAGAGGGGCATCATTGTTCTGTGCTTGATATATACCAAAACTAATAATTTTTTAATACAAAGAATGTGTGTGTGTGTACCTGTTGAGTCTCTCAAGCACTGAATCATCTGCCAAGGAGATCTCATCCATGAGAAATACTCCTCCCTCCTTCATTGCCAGCACCAAGGGCCCATCATGCCACTGAAACAGCCTGCTGTCCTCACCGTCAGTCTACACACACATACACACACAGTGAGGATGGGATCAGGCATAGCAAACTCACAGTCTCCTTTGAGTTATTTTTCAATGAGTCAATTTAATTATTTTATTCCCAACTACATTGAATCAAAGTCTCCACTCTGAAAATATTTGAAAAGGGAGGAACATACTGTAGAGAGTATGAGATGCTGCTGATTTGAGTGACTTCACCCCAGCCTGAACCTGATATTAATGATACTGCAACACGTACATACTAACCTTTTTTCAAAAATTCAGTGCATTTGTTTACACAGCTGTCATTTCTACTATCAAACCTAAGTTTAACTCCTTTGACTCCTTTGCTGATGGATTTTACACCACAGCAGACTCGTCATTACCTGATGTGTGTGTCTGACAGGTCGCAGGCCTCCAAGGAAGTCAGATGTCTCCATGTGCAGGTGACAGTTGACTGAGAAAAACTTCTGTCCTGCCAAAGCAGCAAACAGCTGGCAGATTGTAGTCTTTCCACATCTGGTGAGGGAACAAGACAAAGAGCTTAACATGGTTAAAACGACCACACGTGCTACATTTTTTAGGTAAAACCCCAGCTTAGACTCTGATGCACTTCTTTGCACTTTGTTTCTTCACTGGCGAAGAATATATGCTGAATTTATCCAGTAAGCTGTGGCTTTGCACCAATGAGATTGAGGTTTAATGTTTAATGTCTGGAAAATAACATTAGGTAAAATTGAGGCTGGTGGGAAAGCTATTTGATTTGTAGGTTTTTGGCCAGAGTATTAGACAAATTTCACCTCAATTGTTTTCAGTTGCCTCAAGTATAAGGATTCATTGTCTGAGATCTACAAGTGTTTACTTTTTGCTTTTCTGCTCAGTGTGTGTATAAATGTTTGGGATATTTCACACTGGACTGAAGTGGTGAGTGGACCATTACTGCAATCCTCAGAGTAATGTTGCTAGCATGGCTCACAATGAGGGTCTCTATTTTACTCCAATCTTCTCACACACAGAATGAACTGGGCCAGGCAGACGTTAGAATCTTACCCAGTGTCTCCTACAAGAAGCACAGACTCGCCAAATCGAAGCGCCCGTCCTACCAGCACAGCCAGCCTCCTCATGCTGTGAGTCCACACCACATGGCGAAATTCCTCTGGAACTCCAGCAATGCTGTCGATGAAGGGACCTGTCAATGAGAACATCGAGGCAACATGAGACTGTTTCCATCAGACAAGCCAGATGGCCCCATTCTCCTCTTTGATTATTTCAAGCAAAAAGGTCTCTGAAGTTCCTCAGACTTCACTTCCTCTTTAGTCCAGAAACAGGAAGTTTAAAAGGGTTGACTTTCACTTTCGAACCCCTTTTTCTCCTGTATAAATAACAGAATAATGACCTTGAATTTCCTGGAGCATCTACTACTTGTTTTTACTCTCACGATAAAACAATGGAAATTTTTGCTTTAATGTATGCAGTAGCAGTGTGATTTTAAATCAAAGGAGAAAAAACAACATGTTTTTCAAAATAAAGGAAATGCTGATACTTCAGTGCGCTTCAGTTTTACTTACTGAACTGGCTGGTGACCTGCTTCTGAGAGAACAGGTTTTCAGGGTTCACCGTTCTCTTGAAGTGCTTCTCCAGGATGGACAGGATGATGGCCTCCTCCTCTGGCTTCCTTACACGTCCCGCCAGCAGCATGTACCCTGATAAAGCCAACAACAGCTCAATCTATCATCCCATTGAAACCCAGATTTTGCTAAGTGATTATACGGAAACATCTGACAAGCCTCACCATCATCAGCTAAATGCTGCAGCCAGTCCTGAGAGGCCTCCGTCTGCTCCTCCAGCCTGTAACGGTCAGCCCAGCGGAACAGATCTCTGAGGGTCATGAAGCCGTGTTTCCCCGCAAACAGGGAGGATCCCCTGCGCAAGGACTGGAGAGGGAGAGAACATTTCACAAACAAAGATCCATATGCACTACAGGATTTAGCCAAGTAGGATATAATCATAGATCAGCGTCACACTAGACTGACACCCTAATAAACCAATCACAGCCCTCTACATTGCTATAACATGTAAGAGTGCATGGTTACCTGAAGGTCTTGCATAACCTTGACTAGCTTGGTGCAGTAGGATGGAGGTAGGCTGCACCTCTGGTGGAGGATGGTCTCCAGCTCTCCACTGGGCAGCTCATCAAAGTGCAGCTCCACAAAGCGGTTCCTGAAAGCTCTGGAGAGCACCTGGAGATCAGTTAGTAAAGATTTATCAAACAGGTTTTACAGGGTGAGACCAACCAGATTAACAAAATGAATCTGAAATGAATCCCCATTGTAGCCAAGCCATCAGTAAAATCCCTCTTAGACTAAATTGATGATACCTTTCTACCACCGTAGAGACCAGGGGGATTCTGGGTAGCAAACAGCATGAATCTGGGGTGAGCCTTGATGACCTCCTGTGTCTCGGCTACAAAAAGCTCCCTGTTGTCATCAAGTAGTCTGTTGAGAGCCTCCAGGACATCAGTGGGGGCCAAGTTCAGCTCATCCAAGATGATCCAGTAGCCTTTCCTCATAGCGTCTATCAGAATGCCTGCAGCAGACACACAAGCAAAGGCCACATTAGTCAACAGGCCAGAGTTCACGAGCCAACTGGCAAAAAGCTACCACAGAGTGTAACAGTGGATGTAATTTCTCTTGTTTTTTGAGACCGATGACCTCTTTTTGTTTATTCATTGATACTAACTTAACTCTTTGTTGTCAACAAATTATTTAAAAAAAATTAAAACAAAGAAGATTTTAATTTGTTTTCTATACAATGTGGCTCTACGACTCCATGGCTCTCCACTCCAACCTCAATAATTCCTAGCCATGACACACATGTTTAAATTCAGCTCATTGATACAGTAGTTTCATTTAAAAAGAGACTTAGTTATTTATAAAAAAAGGAGACTGCATTTTCTGTATTCATTTGGAAATATATTAATATTTACACTTATTCTATCAATTTTCAAACCTCACAGAGAAATTAGATAAACCGGACTGGCTGGATACATGTACAATACTTGATAGTAGGATACATTTATTGCTGGTTCAGCTCTGGGTTTGTCTCTGTTCTCTTATCATACAGCTCAAATTATATCACAATCCATTTATTAGCCTAAGATGTTGTTTCTATTTGCTACTCTTGATACTGATTTGATTTTATTTAATTCATGACTCACACTGACAAAAAAAGCTTGAGATGCTGTACAATGGCTTATTAAATGTGTTTCTCGTTCTTTTTAACAGATGTGCTCGTACCCTCTTTGAACACTAGCTTGCCCCTGTCGTCTGATGAGTAGCAGCCTATGTACTCCTGGATGTCAGTGTGCTCGTGGTTGTTGATTCTCACACACTGGTTCCCTGTGGCTGCAGCCAGCCAGCGGATCAGACTGGTCTTCCCCACAGACGTCTCACCCTGGATCAGCACCGGATGAGTCCTGCCAGGCAAAATCAGAAAAGCACAGAATGATGAGGGACAATTGATTGCTCCCACAGAGTATGATTTTATTTTTGGTGGAAGCTGGGGGCTGGGGGTGGGTGAGGTTGAGTGTCTGTGCATGCAGAAGGAGGCTCATCCACACTCTCTTAGTTATATAAGATGCTCCACTGCAAATATCCTTATTGCCAAGCATGTTGTGACAAATTCATAGCTGAACAATATATTTAGCTCCATTGCTTTGCTGTGTGCACTGAGCATAGGAGATGTTGCCAAAAACTTGTACTGGAGATGAGCTCATGTGGCTTGTTAGCCCAGAAAATGGGTTTCCCTGGCAGTGACAGAGATAGTTTTATTCTCTCACTGTTTTCAACACTAACTCTTTATTCGTCAGTGCCCTCTGCAACATGCCTGGCTGCACGGGGGACAAACTGATTTGGGGGAAACTTCTAAGATTGGGAGAACTGCTAACAGTGTTGAATAGACTCTCTCTCTCTTAGTGGGCTAGTGCTCTGTAGGTACCAGCTCTGGCCCTGAATGCCACATAAAGCAGGTTCAGGAATGGATCTGAGGGAGGCAAACATGACATCAGCAGGTTGCTAGGCCCACTTCTTTCTCATTTCAATCTGGAATGAAAATGTGGCTTGTGTTCCTTCCTTGGCCTCTGCTGCCCCTTGTTTGGTAGTTTGGGCTCATTTTGTTCTGAGACGGTTGAGATACTGGGTGTCAGGGTGTCAAGCTCTACCATTGGCCTGTGGATCTGGAGTCAAGGTCCAGCAAGGAGTGATAGTGGCCCAAATGTTGGGAAGCAGAAGAAGAAATAGGGTATTTTCTGCAATAGCAATGCCTAACAACCTCTATGGTAAAGTAGGAATCATCATCGTTTCCCCTTCAGATAGGAATTGTTGGACAAGATGTCTGAGTTATCAGGCCCTTTGTCACAGGAGACCATCATCCTTCAGCTCCAACCCGTACACGCGGCTGAGCAGTCAAACTTCATGAGGTTGTCGCTGTTGTTAACAGAGGATCCAGGATGCCAAGGCTTGCCTGGCATGACAACCTCAGTCGGAAGCTCTTGTGAGTGAAACAAGTAAGGAGAGTCTCACATGAGAGCATCCATACGCGATGCAACCAATGTAGCTGGTGTGCCATTAATCATTACATTCAACATCACCATGGTGGGCGAGTTCAGGGCCGCACAGAGCCCTGACCTCAGCTCCATCCAACACCTCTGGGATAAGCTGGAACACCAACTGCTTGCAGAACCTATCATCCAACATCAACTCACAAATGTTCCAATCACAAACTCTACAAATATCTTTTTATGATTTAGGGTTAGTGATAGGGACACGCTAAAGTTAGATTGTCCCTACCAGAAGCCTTGCAGAGACATCAAAGCTATTTGCTTCCTGCTCTGCAGATCACTGCCCACACAGGGATTCAGGCCACTGGCGCTCTGATGCACTCTGCTGTATTCTTTCCAGAAGAGCCAAAAATAACTCAGACAAATGTAATACCAAACATTTACAGATAAAACCAATTGATTTGGGGCGAAATAATGGCAGGAAGTCGAGCCAGGAAACAGCTCATACCCTGCAGATACCACTCTGGCGAGGTCGCTGAGGTTGAGTTTGACTGAGGCAGTGAGGATGTAGCTGGGGTCCAGAACTGGTTCCATCTCCCCCTGGGACACCCAGTAGCCCTCCATCTCCACACATTGCTGGCCTGAGGGAGCCGGGATTGGCTGCAGGAAACATAACAAAATGCTTCATTTTTACCCATTTGCATTTCAGCTAAGACGAAATTGTTAAGGCAATAATTAAGGCCATATGTTTTAAGCGGTCAAATGCAAAACATTAAAAAATCCATGAGTGCACTTATTCAGAAATATGCTGTAAAAATGACAGCACTTTAAAGAAAGGAAATCTTACATGTTTGAGACACTTGGTGTTCCCCATCAGGATGTGCTGACACACCAGTTTCTGGACCACAGGGTGGGAACTTCTGTCCAGCTGAGTCAAGAAGCTCAGGCAGAAACCCTGCAAAAGTAAACCAGGGATACAGATGAGTAGTTGATGTGTATATGACACTGAACCAAAACCACTGGTGATCCTCATTATCACCAATAAACGAGAAAATGCTTTTCTTTTTGAATTTCAGTGCCCTGACTGTTTTATCAGGTTTCTCTCTGGCCTCTTACCTCATAGAGTGAGCGCTGAACACTGTGGCAGGGGTTTGTTGCCACGTACTTCAGTGCCCTGCACAGCGTACGCAGACTGTAGTGGGGTCTGTGGCCTGTCCCATCCACCAGATGCAAGTTGGCCTCCTTTCGTACTGCTAGGTAAAAACTAGCAAAAACAAAAAACACAAAAAACACAACTGATTCAAGAAAACTGAGGATAAATCAGCAGGGCGCCCTGCGATAGACTGGCGACCTGTCCAGGGTGTCCCCTGCCTTC
Source organism: Acanthurus tennentii (assembly GCA_029783805.1). NCBI lineage: Eukaryota > Metazoa > Chordata > Actinopteri > Acanthuriformes > Acanthuridae > Acanthurus > Acanthurus tennentii. The sequence goes on from JAPZDZ010000010.1 coordinate 831,992, forward strand.
GCCCTAAGTCAGCTGGGATAGGCTCCAGCACCCCCGCGACCCTACAGAGGATTAAGCGGTATAGAAAATGGATGGATGGATGGAAATCAGCAGGGCATTTAAATTTACTGTGATTTTCTAAACTATTTAAGCAAGGTAGGCATCAAAGAGGGCGGAAGAAGTGACATTTAGGTTTTTCAGGGTTGTTGCCTTGTGCTGTTTATTAGAACATTAAGGAGCTTGTTGTCGTCAAAAAACTATGCTCCTTATATGGTAATAAAGAAAACACTATGCAAGCACAAACCATGCTAAAATTAAGCTTAGGTTTCCTAATAAATACCTTAAACCTTATAAAAAATAATGCTGTTTTACATCTATTTTACTTTCTGCCTTGAATTAGATTTTCAATTCAACCCAACATTTCAGTATTTCTTGGATTACGCAAGTTAAATTAATCAAAAAACACAGATTAATATCTTTTTAACCTCCCATGTAGGAGACATGACATGATTTTTTTTCAGTTGTCGGTAGTTCCTCTCAGACTGCTTACAGCCTGAATAAGCTGCTCAAAAATAAGGTGGCTTCTGAGTAAAATTGTCTGCAAAATCAAATGTTCCCTAGTACACTTTGTTTATGAAACTCTTGCATTCACAGGTGGTTTCAGTACTGTCTAGAACAGAGAGAACAGGATTTTACCTGAGTAAACATTACTTATAGGCTAACCTTATGATGCCACTGATGACACTCCTGTGTGGATTTAAGCCCTTGAGGTAGTCTGCAACCAAAATCTGCAAGTCTCCCTCATTCTCCAGCTCCTCCACATACAGCTCTGTAAGCCTGGGAGACACACACACACACACACACACACATACACAGCAGGTTTACAAATGAAACATATTACTATTAGATTGGCTCTGACAGTTTAACCATGAATAATCATGAACAACCATGAATGAATCACACTTTAAAATGATTTCCCCTCATAAGTATGCTCTATCATTTTTCTTATTTAGAATTTTATTTAATCTAGGATATTTAGTAAAGAGAGAAATGTACCACTGATTTAATGAGATAGATCTGTTCCTCTTTAACTTCTAAAGTTGCTCTATATTATTTGTAAGAAATCAAAGTTAAACAGTCGCTAAGTTCAACTAAACTAACTGCATGAAGGACTTTCACTTTGCCATCATCTCCTCACACTCTCACCTGTTCCTGAGGCCCAGAGGCAGGTTTCTCTTCCCGACATCAGTAGCTGGGTTCATGCAGGCAAAGAGCCGGAAGTCTGGGTGACGTACAAGGGGCTCTGTGATCAAAGAACACAACAATACTTGCAACAGTTCTGGGGATATATTTTTTAAAAATTCAAAAAGGCTTCACATATGTAATCTAAATGACACCGACACAAATCTTAGTCCTCACCAGTGTCTCCACGGTCCAGAAGCACCAGAGATCCAGTGTTGCCCTCCAGAAGTCCACTCAAACACTCCAGGGTCTCTGCTGCTGCCAAGTTGATCTCATCCAGCAGGATCCAGTGGCCCTTCTTCACTGCCTGAGCTAATGTTCCCTACAGAGGATCACACAGAGGTCAGAGCTGCTGCACCGAGGAGATGCATGAATAAGATCAGCCCATGAACTCCTGTATAGGCATTTTGACATTGTTTGAACTAAAAATGGGGCAGGGTATGGAGGGGCTTTGACAGTAAAAACGCACTATAGGCACTCTGGTTATGTGGTATGTGCCTTAGCAAGATATCTTTGAAGTCTTTACCTCCACAAAAGCGAAGACCATGGCCGTCTCACAGGCTCGGATCTGCTGCTGGGTCTGGTTCAGCTTGCTAGCCAAAGCTTCCCACTGCTCCTGCAGTACAGCAGCTACACAAATGGACATGAAATATTAATTTTTCAATGTTTTACAGCAGCTAGTAGACTAGCTGTTGTCACTGTTTGTTTGTTCTAGCACACTACCATTGGATTTCTCCTGCAGCTCTGTCGTAAGAGCTGACTTGCAGACATGGTCCATGAGTTTGAGCAAATCCTGCCAGCGTTTCCCTCTGAAGCAGGTCTGCACATGACCCAGGAAGGTCAGGTTCTGCTTCCTAGAGTATGTTTGGGAGAACAGGTCCTCAAAGGCCTCCCTCAGGGGAAGCAGGATCTGTTTGTGGTCCACTGGCTTGTACCTGCATTAGAAAGGAAAACAACAGTTCTAAGCTACAGTTTTGCTCAAAACAAAATGTCTTTGGGACTTTTTGGTAATCTGATCTTCAAAACCTTTGGTGCTGATATCAATACTACATGTATTGCAAAGACGTATCTGCAATATCAATGGAAGAGTGGAGTTCTCCAGACATTGACCTTCTTTCTTCATACTTATTTAATTATTCATTTCAAAGACTTTGTACTGGGGAACTGGGGGAGTAAAGTCTGTTTGATGTCCAACTGATCAAGACGTTTCCAGCTCCTTCTGTTACTGTCAGGAAAGCAGTTTATGTGTGAAAGGGACTGTAGAAATGCTTGGAAGTTGGAAGATGCTTAATATAAAGGCAATCTTACATTCCCTTTGCTCTGTTGCTATAGCCTTTGTAGTGTGCAGAAATGGGCTGATCCTATGGCACTAGAGTGCATGCATAGTCACTGCGTCCTTATCTCTACACTGGCACAAGGCAATAAAGCATCCACAACAAGCCCAGACAAAGCATGTTTAATTCAGCAGCTGCTTTCCTTGTTTCTCTTGGCTCTAAGCCAGTCGACTCACTTTTTGAACTCTTACTTTAACAATCTGTGAGTCACTTACCCTCCAAGCAGGTCTGCAGTGTCACTCTGCTGGTTCATGTTCACAACCCGCAACCTGTGTCCTGGATTGAACACACAGTGGGCAATATTTGAATCAGAAGTGGTGGCAATTTGAGACTTTGGACAACATGTGGGCAGGAGGAGCCTGGGATCAGACTGCCGACAATGCCAGCAGCGAACACTCAGCACCTCACCTGCCGAACTGCAGTCCAGCTGGCTTCCAGAGCTCACCTGTGATTCTGGCCAGGTGTTGTACAGTGGAGGTCTTTCCAGTTCCTGTCTCTCCCACCAGCAGAACAGGCTCCCCTTTGCTTACACACACTGCCAGCTGTTCCAGCAGCACAGCGGAGGGTCGTGTGGCGGCAAATGTCTGGTTTTCTCTACTCATGACAATAAAAACACACATTTAATAATTACACATCTATTTGTTTTCTTAGATACAGGTGTCACAGTCCTTCATCCATTAACAAATATATCACTTGAAAATACTCAATGGTTAAAGTACCTCTACAAACCTTAAATGTTCACACCACTTGATCACCAGTGTTAACAAATCAAATGAGCTTATAGCAGAAAAATATTAGCGAATAAAAAGTGTCTATAATGATTATGTGTTTCCTATTTGTACTTCATTCATATACATTTGTAAAGATTTAAATGTAATTTATTTAATCCTTTTGGCTCAAGACATTTAATACTGAAACATAAACAAAATTCTATTATCTACTAGATGATGAAAGGTCTCATGATAGTAAAAAATGATAAGAAACACAGCGTTTTACAACTGAAAGTTGTTTTTAGTGCTCTCCAGTGTCAAGCTCTTTAATGGAGTCAAGCTCTCTAAATTACAAGGTAAAATTGTATCAGCAGTCAAATTTTCACTTAGTGTAAGAGAAAAATTAGTTTTTTTTTGTAACTTAAAGCAAAATAACAATAGCTTTGTTGAACATCAGAGACTATAATGACATACGTCACTTGCGGTATTGTGGTAAATGATTAAATGTGGTGTAACGGAAGCACAACAGAGATAAAAAGTCAATGGCAAATATTTATCTAGAGCTTAAATTAACTTTAGCCACCATAAACAACTAGCCATACTAAGCACAGTGACAAGTCAGCAGCAAACTCCCCCAGATCTGTTTGAGCAAACAATAGTGCATTTAATTGCTTATAACTGAGCTTCTCATTTTTAAGAAAACAGATATGTATTTCTTTCTCTGTATTAAAAATGTAGGCCTGCATCTGGCTCACTTTAAATCACCCGTTGTATTGAGAATTCGTGGAGACCATGACAGCAACAAAAGTTTTAAATATCTCAGAAGCAAAAAAACAAAGTCAAAGTGCCTCATTTTTACATCACTGAATCACTTAAATGTATTTTAACCTCATGGGACACTGTACATGCTAGTCTCAGTATTGCATGCTGTTTTAAAGAGACAACCATTGACTGGCAATGCAAAAGAATCGATGTGTATTTGAGAATGTCCTGTAGGCAGAGCCATTAGAACGGTTTGTTTACCAGAAAGTAGTATAAAATCGATTTGGTGTTTATTCAATTTACCACCAGGAGGTCTATTTGCTTCTATCAGTAGGTGAAAGCAGGCACAACATCATTGTCCCACTTACACACTCAGCTGCACCGCCTCAGTCTGCTTCCGACCCAGAGTCACTCTGCCCACCGAGGCCTCCAGCTCAGTCAGCATGATGCCAGGCTGGTACATCTGGCAGAAGTGCTGGGCCTGGACACACACAGGAAGCAGAAATCACAATCAAAAATGTTTTCTCATGTGGCAGGAAAGAGATTTCTTCCCACACTGATTCAGCAATTCACAAATTACATGGTCTAAATTTGTCTTCATGTATGGCATCATCTCAATGCAGAAAAAAAACACCATTATCTTATATTTTTCAGTCAATCAAAAGCTGGGGGGCTGACAAATACCTTCTCTTTGGAGATGTTGAGCTTACTTCCAATGATCTCAGCCATTCGTAGTCGACTTTCAGGGCGAGACAGCATGGCTGTGAAGCAGTCAAGAGCCTGACAAAGAAACACCACAAAAAATAAAAGGAATCAGTGATTATTAGTTCATAATCTAAGGTAAACTAAAAGCAGTTATACAACTGTAATTAAAAATAAGCACACTTCAACTTTGTGCTCAATTATGTAGAGAGTTTGATGTTAATAACCTTAATGGAGTTTGGAATGGGGTAATTTTAAACCGCAGGTCAGCACTGTCTGATAAAGTGGAAGTTGACCTTCATGCTGTCAAGTAGGTATGTAGATTTGACCTCATCTAGCACAAATAACTTTTTAACTGATTTTAACATCCTCAAACTGCTCTCTGGGGATCCAAACCAGGACTTTGTCTTTTTTTTTTTTTTAATTATGTGCTTGGTTTTTAAAAATAACTCCTACCTCAGGCCATTAATTTATCAATCACCCATTGTAAAACATGCTGAATGGCCACAACTTGTCTATTCTAAACTAAATCCAACTACAAGCTGTTTTCTGGCAGCTGAGTGGGGAAACTACGACACATCTCTTGCTTTGGTAGCTTCTTAAAAAAATACAACCCACTTACCTCTTGGAAGACATGTTGTGCTGTGGCTGATGAGGTGCTATCAAAGTTATGGCTGATCCGCTCACACCACTTCAGTAGGTCCCTGTGGAACAATGATATAAATACATTAAGAAAATGAGGACTGGAGACAGCTGACACAAAGTTCAGCATGCAGCCTGCATTAAGGGACACAAATGGAATGGATCTATCTCATGTGGAAGGGATGGATTAAATGCACATTTAATGATCCCAGAGTGGATCATCTTTGGCTTTGTTACATGCTTTTAATGTTGAATATTGACAGGTAAAATAATAAGTAAATATAAATGAGCATTAATGCAGACCTAAAGTAAATCTATCTCCTTCAATAACATGAACCCTGATGACCTAGACCAACATACATGGGCACAACTGGCTAAGCTATAAAGTTAATTACATTGATCCATGAAAAACATGTGCACCATGGAAATGTAGAGCATGGAAAGAACAAACAAATCGACTAAAGGCTGAATCTACCAACACGCCTTCTATGCTCCACACTGAAAGTGTATGGAAACTTTATGAAGCAAAAGACTAATGTCTTCAATTGAGGTGGCGTTTATTAACCTGCTGCTTATTGAGAATGTCCTGCTACGACCTGCAGAATCTGTCCAGCCCCTCGACCAGAGGACAGTCCAATCAATAATCTATCGAACACAGCAGCTAGTGGAAAGCTAATTAAAGTTGGGGAGACTGTGGCTACAGACTGGCTGGTGGACAGATGTAAGGCCAAAAAGGGGTAAAGCTTTGTATGTTAGCCTCTGACTGTCAGGATAAAAGGCTAGATTTTTGGTGATATGGTTCAAAGAGGGCAGATATTGTGTGACAGATGGTTTTATCAATCATGGAGACACGGTACTGGGTGCTCTGTAAATCTCAACAGTGCAGAAGGAATGGAATCACATGACCAGCAAGCAGGAAAATGAGTACAATGACTAATTGTAAAATTAGTCAAATTCTTTCAGATTCTTTCCAGGCATAATGTGACTGGCAGTTGTAGCATTTCCATCATCCTGACAGGAATGATATTCCCAGAGTGCACTGCAGTGAGATACATCGAATAATAAAACTTTTTCCTGGTCACTAGTTATGGTACAATCTGAGATGATGAGTTTTGAGGAACCGATCAATTCAGCAGTTTAAATTAATAAGGTTTTCCAGTAATTACGCACCTACAACTGAATGTTTTGTGCATGACTTCAACAACTTGAAGTTTGAACTGTGATTTCTAGCATCTAGCAGTCTTTGGATGTGCTCCCTTAAAGATTCTTATTTACTTATTTCAACTAACAGATTGATTGATTGATTTTTTTTTTTTTTGATGGTGACAGTAGTGAGATTGTAATTTGCATAATGCAGGACAGACAGCACATGATGATGACTGGAGCAGTGTTTTGCTTTTTTACCAACAAAGCTAGGGAACCTCAGTCTAAGGTTAAACATAATTACACCTGTGAAACAAAACATTTTTCATCGTTTGCTTCTAAAAAGCTGTAACATGTGTAGAACTACTAAAAGTCCACACACATCTTTTTGAATGCCCTGTTATCAGTGACTTCTGGCTCAAAGTGTATTAAAAAAAAAATTCCCTTCAACCTTTAAACCTCTTTTCTACCTTCTTGGGTACATTCATCAGCAATTACCCTTAGCCCCGTTTCACTGACTGTTATGCCCTATCTCTGTGCAAGAAGATGCATTCTCCTCTAAAATCAGCCTCTATGGTTTTGAATTCAGGAATGCTGGATTGGATTCAAAAAGCCATGGAATTTTAGAAAGCATAAGCTTCATATTTTTATATGTTGGCATAAGGGAGCCCAGGCCCTTTGGAGTGGTCTCTGCAGGCTAACATGGTCCAAGATCTGAAGGTAAATTTCCACATAGTGTTTATTATAATATAATCTTTATTTTATTATGCTATTAGTGTTTATTTTGCTATTATCTCTTTATTATGCTTCATGGCCCTTGTATCTCACCACAACCACATGATCTATAAAAGGTTTTTTTGCACAAACATAATTCACACAGTTATGTAATTCACAATGCACAAAATGTGGTCTACCTACATTTATAATCAGAAAATCTCAATACTAAAAAACCTTTGTAGTATGATAGCTATATCACATACAAAAAAATAGCACTGCATTTTTATTTAACTGAATTTAACTGAATACTAGACACAGGGGGAAATTTAAGAGAGAGCAGAGAGAGTAAGGAGCTTGTCCTCACCTCAGGGACAGGGCTCTTCCCTCCAGCGGTGTGCTTCTGTCCTCAGACTTGTGCTGCTGGCTGTCATCAGGGGTTTGGACGCTGCTCGCATCCAGGTCAGTGTGTCTCTCTCCTGTGAGCTGGCAGTATATATCCAGGAGACGGTCTGATACCACCATCATTCTGGGATACCTGCTGATTAGCACCTACACACAGAGTCAGAGGGTGAGGACAGATTCTGCAGAGGCAGGCATGATGTCACAAAGCTCTATGGGCAGATAAGAATTAAAACAGGGCGAGTTGTACTGCCTTTACAGCTTCAACAAAACCAGAAAAGGAGTGACAGAGATATCAGTCAACAAGTGCACAATTCAATTCAATTCAATTTTATTTATATAGCGTCAAATCACAACATAGTTGTCTCAAGACACTTTTCATGTGGAGCATGTCAAGACCACACTCTATAAATACATTTGTATTTTAGATTTACAGGAACCCAACAATTGAAATCAATTCCCACATGAGCAAGCACTTGGCGACAGTGGCGAGGAAAAACTGCCTTTTAACAGGCAGAAACCTCGGACAGATCCAGACTCAGAGGTGACGGGATCTGACGGCACCGGTTGGGTTGAGGGAGAGAGAAGGGGGGGCAAGAGGGGATAGAAAAATAGATGGAAAGAGATAGATAGAAAAATCTATCACACAATTCACAGTCTGCAGTAGACAGTAAGTGAGAACAACACTGACCTTCTTCAGCTCTTCTCGTGTCATGTTGCCCATTTGCAGCTTGGTCCAGTACTTGTCCAGCAGTGCTGCATAAGAGTTCTGTGGTTTTTGCCAGATGCCACCGCTGTAGTACATCCTGCAATACACAAGCATACATGTGTCCAACACTTTCTGCACCTTTCAAACAGACAATCTGACAGTCATGTTCATACTTGATGCAGTGAGGGGTCGGGTATGTAGAGACGTCAAAGGAGACTGAGTTTAAACTTCTCAAGTTCTTTATTTTCATTGGTCACTAAATGGTTCTGTGTCAATATTCTTACACCAAAATTAGCGTGTGAGTGAACCTGTTAAAAAATAAAATTGACCCCTTTTCCATTGTCGGTAGATGTTTGTTTTTGTTTTTTTTTTGGTGTGTCTTGTCCTGTGGTATTTCTAATTGAGCATGCAGTTTGTCTAAACATTGAGAGAATTTTTTTGATGTGCGGATGTTCAGGCAACACATCCAAAAAGTAAAAGAAATCTGTTTACACCCAAAAGCTGGTAATAGTCACAGTCTTTATGTGTGCATATAAATGCTCTGAATGTAAAACTAGGATGGCCAAACTGCTGTAACAAAAATACATTTAGAACATAATGATAATCTTACCTTCTTGTTGCAAAGAACTGAAATCCAGGAGCCACATCGATGCAATCCTCCCGTCCTGGAATCATCAGCTTTCTGTTCTCCATCAGAGGCAGGAGAACAGAGATCTAAAAAAGAACATCTCAGTCCAGTCGATATGGCATGTTTGTAACAAACAGGTCCAGCATCAAGTCTCTGCTGGAACCAAAAATACTCAGTTTTTAATCTATACTGTTATCAACATGTTTGAACTCACCACATCCAGAGGAGCATGGTCAATGTCTTCCAAGAGGATCCACTGGCCTTTAGATACTGCTTGTGTCAGTGTTCCTGGCTGCCACACAAACTTTCCTGGTATGTCAGTACAACGGTACATTCCTAGAAGCATCTGTGAAACAAACCAAAAAAAAAAAAAAACACATTCACAAATTTGAAGTCTTTCATCTAACCATAATATAATATTAAATGGGGTACTGCAGTGATATGTTGCTGAACTCCCATAGAGTTAAAGGCCTCACAAGGGACATATTTAAAAACAATGTCCAAAATCAAAGCAACAGAGGCTGATGTATCCTGACGTTTAGTCCTCAGTGGGGGCCAAACTTCTAAATCACTGAATGCAATCATTTCTATATGCCAACTTCATAGGGTCTTTAACTGGACCTTTCCTGCCTCCAAAAACCCCATGTATTTAAAACCTCACATCTTCAGTTTGTGATTGCAGGCATTTTTGTAATGACAATCAACAGAGTAATTTCTTCAAACTTGGAAAAACTTCTATTAACTTGGCAGAATACCTTATGTGACTTTAAACACGCTCAGTTAAAACTGTTAAAAATTTCAAAGTTAAAAGAATTTAAGAAGTTAAACACTCCTCTTGATGAATCAACTGAATGTCATGAGTAAAATGGTTTAGTACTCCTTTAAATTTCAATTGAGTCCATGCTCTCTCTCTTTCTCACCTTGCTGTCAGTCTGATCCCCGAGCTGCACCTTGAGGATCTCTGTAGCTTTTGTATGTCCTGTGACAGCAGCCATAAATTCCACCAGGGCAGTTTTACCACAACCAATAGGACCCTCAAGCAGCACTGGCTTCTGGGAAGCCACAGCCAAGGCCAGTCTTCTCAGATTACGGCAGGTTGAGTCCACAAGCACCAGATCTTTTTGGTTCATCTGCAAGAAGAGATCAACATCAGGACCAAAGAGATCATCAGCACAGACTATTTTATGTGACCAACCAAAGGGTACAAACCTGTCCAGCGTCTCTAGGAGCGATCCTGGGGAGGACAACACCACAGACTGCTACAACATTCTGAGACAGGTCCTCTGACACCACCTGGCCCCTGGTGAACTTATTAGCTTTCTCCTGGCGCCACATCACAGAGCCTTGATTGGTTAACACCAGGGCTTTCTCTACCTCCAGCTGCTGACTTTCTTCCAAAGCTCTGAACAAGGAAAATGAAAGAGAGTTGACATGCAAACAATGCTTTTTTATTGTACTATGCAAATCTTCAGGTAACAAAAATGTTGAAATCTTATACTGAGATATTTTTTATCTAGCACATTATGCTACATTCTCCTTTCACAAACAGAAATATCAACCTTTCTTTGATTGTAAGTAAGGGAAAGAAGTTACATACTTTACTTTCATGTGCAGAATCTCATCACTTGTGAGCACCTTTCTCAGAAAGATGGTTTTCTGATTATCAGTCATATGAGAGACCAGCGCTAAACAATGGGCCGTGTACCTGTTTGAGACAATGGCAAAATACAGTGTGTTAAATTCAGTGGGCAAACAAGCCGAAACTAGACTGCAATAATGATGTATAAAAAAGCTGTAGGAAGGAATTCAATAACATTAACATTGTTGTTATAACATGCTACAACATGCTTAAGCCATAATTCAGTGTGATGTAATTCAGTGTAATTCATTCAGAACAGAATGGTGGGTATTAACTATAAACTGAAGAAAAATATAAATATATTTTGATGTAGTTTTCTGAATGGAGGTTTTTTTCAGCATTGATACTGCTTTACTCTTCACAGCTAATCTGGTAGATACAGGTGGGGGACTCGTTCTGTGCAAAGACATCCCTCTTTCCTCACAATCTAATTACAGCATACCAGGTTTACCTTCCCTCTCGCTTCCCCCATCTCCACTCCCCTTATACTGCCTTGTGCATGACGCCACCTGTTACTAATTAGCTGGAATAACATATAGCATCTTAGTCTCAGCCACTCGCACTCGCACTCGCACACACACACTAACACACACTTCACACTTTCTGCTGAATGACTTTGCCAACCTTTAATAGAGCCAGAATTTTTTTTAAAAAGCATGTCAGTGAACATCTTCCAAACAAACAACATCAAAAGGTCCAGCATTATCCAGGTCAGATCTGCATCAGCCATGGTTTCTGCCGCCAGGACTCACACATTCTGCATGTAGTTGCAAAAAGCTGGTTGAGTTTCTTATTATGAAACTTTGTTTTTAGTTTTGTGTGTTTTTTCTTAATAATTTCAGCTTTTTGGCCCCCTAAACACCTATATTTGTCACCCAGCAAAAGCATCAAACATCTAAACTAATGGAAACAAGCATCCATAGAAGCTTGTTGACTCTTTTGATATTATTAGGGCCCGAGCACCTAGCGGTGCGAGGCCCTATTGTAATTGTACTGTTTCTTTCTTCTTCTTATTATTATTCTTAAACGGCCTCTTTAAACTTTAAATTGACCCCCTAAACATGCTCAAAAACTCACCAAATTTGGTATGCACATCAGGGCCGGCGAAAAATTTGATAAAATGGAAAAACTGACCCCCTCAGTACAAAAATGTGCTCTGTAGCGCCACCTAGAAACACAAAAATACCCACTGTGGCCCACAGGAAAGTCGTAGGGAGACGGGACAAAAGCCTTATTGTGGTACTCATCAAGACATACAAATCACGCGCTGACACCCCTAGGCTAAAATCAACAGGAACTCGACTATTTGAACTTGAAAATGCACTTTACGGCCAAAAATGTCATTTTGAACCACATTTTAAACCTTAATTTGACCCCCTAAACATGCTCAAAAACTCACCAAATTTGGTATGCACATCAGGACTGGCTAAATATTTCATAAAGTGGAAAAACTGACCACCTCAGTCCAAAAATGTGCTTTTTAGCACCACCTAAGTGTAAAAACAAGCCCACTGCGGCACAGAAAAATGGCGACTGCGGCCTACAGGAATGTCACAGAGAGACGGGACAAAAGCCTTTATGTAGTACTCATCAAGACCTACAAATCACGTGCTGACACCCCTAGGCTAAAATCAACAGGCTGTCAGTTATTTGCAT
>JAPZDZ010000010.1:850259-862321 GCA_029783805.1 Acanthurus tennentii
GTCGCGGGGGCAGCAGCCTAAGCAGGGAAGCCCAGACTTCCCTCACCCCAGCTACTTCGTCCAGCTCTTCCCGGGGGGACCCCGAGACGTTCCCAGACCAACTGAGAGACATAGTCTCTCCAGCGTGCCCTGGGTCTGCCCCGGGGCCTCCTACTGGTGGGACGTGCCCTGAACACCTCACCAGGGAGGCGTTCGGGAGGCATCCTACTTAGATGCCCGAGCCACCTCATCTGGCTCCTCTCAACAAGGAGGCTCTACTAGAGCGGCTCTACTCCGAGCTCCTCCCGGATGGCCGAGCTTCTCACCCTATCTCTAAGGGAGAGCGTAGATCGACCGGTAAACAGAGAGCTTTGCCTTTCGGCTCAGCTCCCTCTTCACCAAGACGGACCGGTGCAGAGTCCGCACCGATCCGTCTGTTGATCTCCCGCTCCATCCCTCCCTCACTTGCCAACAAGACCCCAAGGTACTTGAACTCCTCCACTTTGGGCAGGATCTCATTCGCCAACCCGGAGAGGGCACTCCACCCTTTTCCAGCTGAGAACCATGGACTCAGATTTGGAGGTGCTGATTCTCATCCCAGCCGCTTCACATCGGCTGTGAACCGATCCAGCGAGAGTTGAAGGTCGTGGCCTGATGAAGCCAACAGGACCACATAATCTGCAAAAAGCAGTGACCCAATCCTGAGGTCACCAAACCGGACCCCCTTAACGCCCTGGCTGCGCCTAGAAATTTAGGTGACATTTCACGTCCCTAGAGCTAGCTTCTGCAGCCAAGGATCAGATCGCCAGGGTCCCCGCCTTCGGCTGCCGCCCAACTCACACAGCACCCAACCCCTTTGGCCCCTCCTGCAGGTGGTGAGCTGACGGGAAGGGGGTCCCACGTTGCCTCTTCAGGTTGAGCCCGGCTGGGCCCCATGGGAGCAGGCCCGGCCACCAGGCGCTCGCCATTGAGCCCCACCCCCAGGCCTGGCTCCAGGGGGGGGCCCCAGTGACCGGCGTCTGGGCTGGGGAAACTTTGAACCATTTATTTCACTCATCATAAGGGGTCTCGTGAGCTACACTTTGTCTGGTCACCGGGTAGTGACCAGACAAAGTGTAGTTTTTCAGTTTCAGAAAGCTGTGTGTAACTGATGTAATTTGTTATAATACATGTATTATATCCACAGTCTTGGTACCTGGTGTCAATGAAGACTCTGTAGATATCTACGATGGCCTGGATATCAATCCAAGCACTGGTGCGGGTAAGTCTTTCTTTTATAGTTTGACTGAAGTTCCTGAAGAAAAAATGTATTACTACTTATAACATTGTATTAAAGTGTGGGAAAAAAATGTCAATTCTTCTTGCTTTTTTTGTTTAATTACAGAGAAGTCATCTGCAAATGCTTCTTTGCCGAAAGACTCAATGGATCTTTATGAAGAAATTATCACAGAGGAACAACAGAGCAAAGAGTCCTCATACACTGAGGTTAGTTGCCCTGTGCTTTATGTTTCCTTCCTCTCCGTTGATCTGTTTTAAAGGCTTCAGTCACTTTGAGGCGAAGAACAGCTTGTAAACTTCCCTTAATAGTCTGGTGTGAATCATCAAGTATAGTGTGAAACTTTGATTAGTATGCAGTGTCATGTAGAAAATTTGTGTGTTAAAGGGTCTGTTCACATACAGAGGGCTGCTGCCATCTATTTCATGAGTTTTTTTCTTGGTTTGCAGTTAATGTCCAGATTCCAAGCAGCTCAAAACCAAATTAAAGAGCTGCGCAAAAGACTGGAGCAAATGGAAATGCAGGTTTGCCCGTTTTCCTTATTTTTCAGCTTGTAGACAAAAGTGGGCGATATTTCTGAATTATTATTGAGCTTTCAGCCGGAGACTGAATTTTTTTTAAAATTAAAGGTAAATCATTATATATATTTTAAAAGATATTCCAGTTTTGTTGTAGCTCACCATTTTTTTTATTTCCCATTTTGCTTTGAATTTTTTTTGTGAAGATTCTTTACCCTCTTTTATAATGATTTTTTTTCCTGGCTGTCAGTTATATTTGTTAGCCAAAAGCCACCACAGCAGTTTTTTCAGGTCAAAATATATCCAGTCTCAAAAATGCAAGATGAGTGGAAGCTAGGTCTTAAAACAGCATTTACTATGCTACTGGCCCTCTTTATTTTATGTAGAGCACTCTGCTGTTCACCTTTATACAACAATAAATAAGCAAACACAGAATTTATTAACAAATTTTGGGAGGTTCAGTCTTATACATATGTACTCACCATTTTCTCCCATCCAGCACACAGCACATGTTCATGCAGATCATTTTTCATACGAACCACTGGTCAGATACATTTTAAGTGTGTTGTTTATGTATTTAATGGGTCTCCTACTAATGTATCTGCTTAGGTTGTGGTTGTTCCTCCCAAAAAAATGTTTTCTGGGGGATTGAAACCACTACCTTTGTATATATGGAAGACAAAAACTTGAGAAAATTTTATTTCAGAATAAGTTGAAATAATTGTATAAGACACCAACTTTGGGGGATCCTGAAATAGGTCAGTCAGGAAAATGGGGTTTTCCAGTAGGTAGGGTTGTCTTAATTCACCTTGACTAGAAACTGAACAGCACCAACACAATATGTTCTGTCTGTCTCTCCATCTCCCTATGAAAACAGAATACTGGGTTGAACACTGAGAACTATCGTCTCAAAAAGAACCTCTCTGCCCTCTTAATAACAGCTAGAAAGGAGGTGACACGAAAGGATGCTGAGATTAACAGACTGAATCAACAGTAAGTATTGTTTCAAATTGAACTGATGGCTATTATGGAAAGTGTTGTCTGAGTCACATTTAAGGGTGTAGGTCAATGTGATTTATGCAGTGTTCCCAAGGGTCCTTAAAGTAATAATCCTGCAAAGTGAGGAAGATTAAAGAAAAAGCAGCACGTTTGAGAAATTATCACACATTCAAGCCTCTTTCTTTTTAAATGTTATCTGTGAGTGTCTGTAATGCCTGACACTTCACATAATAATAGATATTCTTTGTTGTAAATTTAGTTAACCCTGATTCATGTCTAAAACTATGCTCTGAAGGTTGCTGAATGTATATTTAAGAAGTTGTTGAACCCTGCGTATGAAAAAATATATAATGCAGTAATTGAACAACTTTATAAAGGAATTATAAAACATCATATTGGCAAATTAATGAGGAAACATGTTGATTACCTAAACACGTGTGTTCTTTGGAAGCTATCTCTACCGTTTAGATCTGTGTTAAACAATTAAATCACTGTAAAATCATTGTTTTACCCAGGTCAGGAAAAAGTCACCATCCTCCTCATTCTCACCTCAATAATCTGTGGGCGCCAAGTTCATCCAGTCAGATCTCCACAGGCAGTTTCAAGACTAAGAAACCTCCTCCACCATCCTCCAGTCTTCCACCACCTCCACCATCCAGTCCTCCTCCCCCTCGTCCACCTCTACCAGCCTCCCCTCCAAGAGATGATCATATTTTACAGGAACCTCCTCCACTTTCCAGAAAGGAAAGCAATAATTCCACCAGTCAGCCTACTGGATCTTGTATTGAAACAAGAGCTTCAAAAGCATCTTCTCAAAGTCATTTAAAATGTTCCTCTAAAGGGGATTGTGATGTATCTGAAAAACAAACTGAGCACTCTGTCAGAAAGTCAAGCAGCGTTTCATCAATTCCACATAATGAGTCAGGCAAACACAAGTCCAAGCAAAGAGATGAAAAATGTCAAAGTCAAAAACTATCTGAATCAACAGATAGGAGACACAGAACTGGTTCGGTTTCCAACAAGGACTGTTATGCCTCTGAGAAAAACAGGTCTCACAAAGAAGACAGAGACACAGGACGAAGATATGACTCAAGATCGTGCAAGAGCAGGAAGTACCTAAATGAGGAGGGGCACCACAGATCAGAGAGTGCCAAAAGTCCTCTACCAGAGAGTTCACATGGTACAGCTTTCTCTGATGACAAGAGAAGAAGAAGCCGAGAAAGGACACAAGATAAAGGCAAAGTGTCCACATCAGACTTAAAACATAGTGCAAGCCACAGCTTCAAAGAGAGTTACAGCAGAGATCATATAAAAATAAGGACTAGTGACAGACACATAAGAAGTGTGGACTCAAAGAGCCGAAAAATGTCCCCATCAAGTCAAAATGCTAGCGATTCCTCCAAAGAAAGGGAATGGAATAGACTGTCAAAGAATTATCAAAAGAAGGAGAATAGACGACATGGAGATGAACCCAGCAGAAGGCATAAGAGCAGCACTCTGTCTGAGTCCAGCAAAGAAAGTGAGAAACAGAGGTCAAAAGAAGCGGACCACAGTAAAGTGGATGTCTGTAGTAAGGAAAGAAAAGGAAAGACACAAGAGGCCTTAAAAAGATCAACTGCAGAGCAAAATATTGGAGAGAAAAGTTCTGTTGAGGAAAATAGTCCAAACAGGAAGCTGTGTTTCATGGAAACATTAAATCTAACCCTTTCACCAATTAAGAAGCCAGTGTTGCCCATCGATGGCAATCAGGATGACCTGACACCAGTTAACAAGGTCACTGAAAACAGACCAGGTGATGAGAATGGCAGTGAATCAGAAGCGGGGTTGGAACAACCTCAAAATGTTCCCAAAACTCCACATTCTGAAAAGACACATGATAGGTTTGATGATGTCCGGGAAAAAGGCAAAAATCCAAGTGAAATTCCTGCATCTAACAAGCAACTTAAAAGCCATTCAGGCCAAACTACCTCATCTCATAGCCAACCCCCAGTTACTACAGAGAATAAGATGACTGTGCCTCACGTGCAAAAATTGTCAGAGAGTAGTTCTCTAAAAGCAAGGAATGAGGACATTACAAAAACATTTGAGGACAGAACTAAGTTGACCTCAAAAATCCAGTTAGATGAATGTAATCCCCCAGAGGCCAAGGATGGTGTCCGCAACACATCTGAAAGCATTACCTACCAACACAAAAGCAGTTCTTCTCAAAAAGTAAATCTTGGAAATAATACTGATCAACCAGTTACTGTGATTAAACCCACTCTGCTTGATTCAAGTGTAGAACTGAAGTGTGGAACTTTTAAAACTGCAGTAAAGAAAAGCCTCCCTGTGGATTCAGACAAAGAAGATGCAGCTGCTTCATCCTCAAGGGAAGACCCTAAAGATGTTCCTGACAAAGCAGGTATCCAAAGTCAGCAAATTTCACCCACTAACCTACCTCAGGGCTCCAAGGAAGAACTGTGTTCTCCTGGTTCCAGTTCCATTCATGAGAAAGTTACTTGTCAAATACAAGATGGTCCTAAAGATGCAGATGCTGTATCCAGTACAATAAGCCTGGAATCACTTCCACAAGAAAGGCTAAGTCTTCCTGAGGCTATTTACATTTTAACACAAGCAAATGAGGACAGTAATGACTGCGGTAACATCACAAGTGAGCCAAGTTCTTCAACTGGCTGCATTGCAGTGTCCAAAGTCAGCAGTACAACAGAGGAGACACCACTGCCAGAGAAGTACAGTGACCTCACTTATATGCCAAAGAAGAGCTTCAGCCCTGGAAAAAGTCCCAAGAATAACTTTGAGCCTTCCAGTTCCATGCCATTTCTCCATGATGAGGACTCCATGATGCGCACGCTGAACAATCTGAAGAGGATCCCTGATGCCATAAGCCCTCTGAGGAGCCCAATACGGGTAACCAAGAGAAGTCTTCTCCATGTTCAGGGAAAGCCAAATCATGTGAAGAGCCTTCAAAAAGGTAAAGTTTGTCAGACAGAATCATTTAACATTAAATGGTTCAAAAATACCAGTACATCTAGAAGATTAGAGTGGCTATGGCTGCTCATAGGTGTAGAAAATACTTAAATTCACCAAAAAATTGTGATTCCCTTTTTCTTTAAAAAAAATCCTGTTTTTTTGATTCCTTAATCAGTTTTTATACATGTAACTGCATGTCTGTTAGCTCTATGCTAACACACTAAGGGAATTGCCATTAACTTGCTAACAGAAACTGGGATCATAGTAAGAAAGGGGTATGAATGTTGATGTTTTCTGGGGAAAAAAGGAAAAATGGAACTGGTGACACAAAAGTGTCTTGTCTACTTGTTCTCTGCGTGTCTGTTTTGCTGCCTCCCTGATATCTCCAGAGTTTGGAATTCATATGAGAAAACAGTTCAAACATTCTTTCACATTGTCGATTTGCCCTGTGTTTCCCTCAACTTTGCAGGAGAACTTGTTAGCAAGTGGGTGCGGGGTTGCATAGGAAAAGCAAAAGAGGAAGGATTCAATCATTAGCACAACTTAACTGATAAAATGGATTATGTATTATAACATAACATGAAGTTTTATAGAAAAATGCTACTGTCTTGTATCTTGTTTGAAAACATATCAGTATGCTGTAAATTGGATTCTCTAATAAAACGGACCATTTATCATGTAAAGGGTTCTTCATCTCAAAATGCGAGACACTGGTAATTTACAAGATAGGAACCTCGTACAAATTAGGTATTTTAATTGTAAATATGAGATGCTGTCAACGTTTGTCATAATGTCTTTGTAAACTTACTTTCGTTCTCTCTACTATGCAGATTTTTCCAGCACAGCTGTCGATGCCAATTCAAAGAAGTTGGATGTAAACAAAGAAAACAAATATCCAGGTTCACCTGCAAACCATGACCCACAGAATGTAGTGGATAGGGTATCTGACCTGCCTTCTAGTCTCTCTGACACTGATCTGGAGGAAGGGGAAATTTTAAGTGAAAGTGATGAAATGGCAGCAGGTTCATCTGCCCCTGCTACAAAAAAGGCAAAATTGGCAAGACCAGTCAGAAGCAAACAAAGTTCTAAGACCATTTTAAAGAGGAAATCAAAAGAAAGGTGTGTTCCATCACAAGAAACTAATGAAACATCAGGTGCATCGACGAGAAGTCCAAAAAGTCGTTTTAAAACAGTTTGTCCTGCAGCAACCAAATCTTCTTTTTCTACCACTGAGGAAGTAATGGAGACCTTTAAGTTGGTTCGTTCTGAGATCCGAAAAAAGTACATGAAACTCCATAAAATCTTTCCCAAGAAAAGCTTCTATGGTGTGATGGACAATTTCCAGGAGTCTTTTTTAGAATTTGTAGATGGTGCGTGTTTTGGTCAGATATGCAGTCAGGAAGAGGAGCTGAAATCCAAGTTGAGGAAACTGATTGTGTCTGTGTTTAGCAAAGTATCAAATAACGGTATTGTGAGACGTATCTTTGAACAGCAAGCAGTTGATTTGAAGCAAAAATTGTGGGACTTTGTAGATGGCCAGGTTGACTACCTGTTCAAGGATGTGTACACAACACTGAAGAATCTTTGCAAACCAACAAGAGCTCAGGCTAAGGATGATAAGTCCAGTGGCAATGAAACAACATCCAGACAGTCTCCTGCAAAAAAGCCACAATGTCAACAAAAGGCAGCGCAGTTGGCTCCAACTAGCATGACTCGAATCAGGCCTTGCACTGTGGCACCCTACAAAACAGGCCTTGGAAGTAGGGGCAAAGACATCAGAATCACACAGATGGAAAAAACAAGCAATGTTGACACACATCCAACAAATTGTCCAAATACACAAACTGTGGTCAACTTCCCTTCAAAAAATGTTCATTCAACTCCAGAAAAAAACAACATATCCTCTTTGGTTGTCTCTCAAAATAGCTCCTTGCTTGACAAAACAGACTTTGAGCTTCTCACAGAGCAGCAGGCATCCAGCTTGACTTTCAACCTGGTGAGAGACACTCAAATGGGAGAAATCTTCAAGTGTCTCTTGCAAGGGTCTGACTTATTAGAAACCAGTGGCATCACAGGGGACACAAACTGGTCCCTTGGTACACCGAAGAAAGATGGTGAGAAACTCCTCAGCATTACAACTCCAACTAAATTTGACTCTCCGTCTAAACTGCTTTCCCAGACAAAATTTGATACCCCCTCCAAATTAATTGCGACATGGTCGAGCATTTCACCTCGCAAGATGTCCTCTCCACGGGTCAAAGATCAGATCCAACTGAATCCAGCTTTATTTGATGAAAGTTGCTTGTTAGAAGTGCCGTCAGATAAATCAAGCATGACTTCCCAGAGGTCATATTCCATTCTGTCTGAGGATCTGGCAGTCTCCCTAACCATTCCATCACCTCTCAAGTCAGACAGCCATCTCAGCTTCTTGCAGCCACCCAGCATGCACATTATGTCCACCCCAGACAGCGTCATCAGTGCTCACATCAGTGAGGATGCTCTGTTGGATGGGGAAGATGCTACAGAACAGGACATTCACTTGGCCCTTGACACCGACAACTCCAGCTGTGCCTCCAGCAGCAGCGTGGGCTCGGAAGTACTTGCCACACCATTTGTGCTCAAGCCTGATCTGCCCATGCAGGCGTTAGTGATGGAGAGGTCCAATGATCATTTCATTGTAAAGATACGTCAGGCAGCCAAAGGCGCTGATACCACGCTCACTGCTGAAGACAGTTTAAATGAAACGCTTAAAGAGGAAGATCAGCAACAAAGAGAATATAGCTCTGCAACTCAGGAAAGTCAAACAAAAGCTGTTTTGTCAAACAAAGAACAGAACAGTACTCATTTAAATGCTGTACCATCAGAAAGCACCCTGCAGTCTGGCCCTGCTAAAAGCTCTGAAATCTGTCATGTTGCTAGCAGTGCAGATAACCAGCGAACTGAAAATAGGAGCTTAAAACTTACAAAAAATCCACCACATGAAAAAGAAGTTAAGTCAATCCAACAAAATACCTCCACAGTTTGTTTTTCTGAGGGTTCACAGAAAGATTTGCCAAAAAATCTGCCTACTACTCTCACAGATAATAGTACACAAAGCTCTAATCAGTTAATTAAGCAGATCAACTATGAAACCAGTACTGAAGGTGTCACACTCACTCCTGATGAGAGCCCAAGTCAAACAGTCCATAATGAGGAAGACATAACAACTCAACAAAGTCCCTCAAAAGCTTTTTTGTCCAAGTCAGATAACAGCATGCATCACCCTGTTCAAAGCTCAGAAACAAATCAAAGAAGCCAAGTGTTGGTGTCAGATGTTTCAGACACAGAGAGAGGTAAAACAGCAGTGCCAGACTCAGAGAGAAACGTCACCACTTCAAAGAGTGATATGTGCAGCACACCAGAGAAAGATACAAAGGATTGTGGCAAAAGCAGTAAACGAAAAAAGCATCATAAGAAATCAAAAGCCAAGCGGCCCAGGATTGAGGAAGAGGAGAGTGCAGACGAAATGGTGTCTAACTGCAAGAAGAAAAAAGATAAGGAACCCAAATCCTCCCCAACCTCTATGTCGCCCAACAGTCTCTATGCCAAGAACGTCATCAGGAAGAAGGGTGAGGTGGTGATGTCATGGACCAGGTCAGTAGTTGATTTGCTATTTTATTGCCCTCCTCCCCCAGTTATTTGTCAACAAGGGATTTTATACATATTAAGCATCAACATTATATGCGCTGGCTTGCCTTTTTGTCCAATTTCTAGGGTCATTTCTCATTTTGGCAACAATGGTTAAATCTGAAGAGCCTTTAAAAATTTTACAAAAAAACAGCAAGTCCTACATTTCACCATTTAGTTTAGAGAAACTTTTATGAAATGTGCAAAGAAATTAAGCATATCTTTGAAAATACTGATTTAATGCAAGCCAGATATAATTAGCTTGTGTATTTCTATTGTACTTTTGATGAATCCTTTTTGAGTTATTATGCTTTTTACTCCACTGCATTTATTTGACTGCTCATTACGCATACATAAACTTAAAGAGGGATTATTATTTTCTACACACAATTGCTCTTTTCAAGTGGATTTTTCAGACAATAGTATTTTTATTGAAACTACGTTTTTTTCTTGAAGAGGCAAAATTTATATCAAGGTGTTGCTTCTTTACTTGAGTAAATAACTTGAATACTTGCCACTTCAATCTCTGGTCAAATAAGATCGGACATGGCCTGCTATTCCTCATTCAAATCTCAAAACAAAGAAAAAGGAATACTCCTATTTACCTGTATTTTGCTTCCTTCAGAGATGAAGACCATGCTATTCTGACTGAGCTGAAGACAAACGGTGCCTCACGAGAGACTTTCTCTACCCTGTCAGAGAAACTGAATAAGCCATCAGAGCATGTGAGTTCATCTCTTTTCTTTTTTTGTTTTTTTTTTCTGATAGGACTCAACAGGCTTTAAAAAAGGAGCATACAGTAACTGTTAATTTTTTTTCTTTTTTCAGATTGCTGAGAGATTTTACCAGCTCATGAAGATTTTTAGGAAGCAGGAGAAGATGGAAACTTGATCACTTTGACTGTGTGCTTTGTTTTCTGCAAATAGTTCTGGTATTAGAAGGTTTTCCCACATGTACCGTTGTACTAACACAAGTGTGTATAAGCTGCGGCTCATGTACAGTGGTGCACGACTACGTGACCAAAGAGTGGCTGAATAATTTCAGGTTATTGTGGGTAACAGGATCAGTGCCCACATCTGTCCATCACGATCTGGATCAGTTAAAGCCAAGTGTGAAAGTATTTTGTTTTGGACTTAGAACTGAACCTGATTTTATTGTATGAAAATAATTCAAAGTGTGAAAAATAAGAATTCCACTGTAACAACTCTGCCTTTGCTCAAGCGACAGAATAGAATGATGTAAACGATTAAATAGCCACTCAGTAAACATACAGTTAATGTCAGTGTTATTGTTTCTGATGCACTTTTTAGTTTTGGTGTTTTTTTCTTGTTCAAGATTCCATAATGCACACTACTGGCTGGATTTTATGTCTGGTTCTCTAAGAAGTGTATGACTTTGTCAATACATGCTTTTTTCTTAGCCCCTGCTGATAATTACACACTGCAAAGATGCCGGTTTCATAAAATATTAAGTTTATTTAACTTTGTCTTAAAATTGTATATTTTCAAAACTGTGAGAAAAAAAAAACTGCCCACTGAGTTTCATAATTCTCGGTTCTTGTACAAGTATGCTTGATTTCTACTGAATGAAATGACATCTTTAATTCCTAAAATTAGTAAAAGTTCACTGGGAATGACTTGAAGCAACATCAATAGGTACATTTTGAGCTGTGGGACTCATAAGCTGGGCAATTGTATTTAAATTTTCTATAGGATAATTGTCTTGATCTTGTTTTAATGGATGTATGAGCGTGGGGTGTTTGGTATATTTGAAGGTTGCTGAAATGTTTACATGTTGTATTCATGTGCACAGCAGTGCATTTATCTGTTAACGTTAATCAAATGTTTTATCTGTAGGCATAAATGGCTTTTTGACTGACTCATCCACTTGCCTATAAACAGCTTGGTATACAGTATTGTGGGGAGTTCTTTACTGACAATAAAGTTTATTTATTTATCTTGTTGTCTGTGTTCCTTTTTTAATAAGCATATCAACAAAAATGGAAGAATTTTAAATGTAGCAAATAAAATATCTATGCCAGTTTGTACTAGGTGGAAGATGAAATGTGAGGTAGGATAGTACAGTGTTCTATGACACAAATATTCATGAAGTGGGCCACAAAGTACAAAAATGGAGGCCAGTGCCTAGGGGTGCCATCTGTAACTGAGTGGCAAACCAGCTGATGAGGTGGAGAACAGATGCAAAAGGAGATGATGCCAGATATATTAAGACAACTAAGCCCCGACGGTCATGCTCCAGTCATACTTAATATTCTTTCCAAGAATCTATTGTGCAGTTCTGTATGAATTATTAATTAAATGTCAGACACTTAAATTTATGTCAGTCTACACATAAGTTATACCTTAACCTTTGAGTATAGGAATATATAGATGCTTAAACATTTTACTATGGGTGAAAATACTATTCAGGTCCTTAAAACATACCACAGTGAAAAAGGCTCTCCTGATGAAAAGCCCTACGTTCGATATTCTGCTTAAAAAACCAAAGATACAGTTAGCTGGTTTAGTCTGGTGGTTCCCAAACTGGGTGTCATGCATCTCTAAATTGCCACTCGATCACATTGACTGTATAAAACACTGGACAAACCCTCCGTGACATCACCCATTGGTTTCTGCATGAGCGAAAGTGAAGCC
>JAPZDZ010000010.1:863367-884522 GCA_029783805.1 Acanthurus tennentii
CATGTAAAGTGTCTTGAGACAACTATGTTGTGATTTGACGCTATATAAATAAAATTGAATTGAATTGAATTGAATTAAACTCAATTGTCAGATATACAAGAG
The DNA here is from genome assembly GCA_029783805.1 of Acanthurus tennentii. Taxonomy (NCBI): domain Eukaryota; kingdom Metazoa; phylum Chordata; class Actinopteri; order Acanthuriformes; family Acanthuridae; genus Acanthurus; species Acanthurus tennentii. The sequence goes on from JAPZDZ010000010.1 coordinate 863,470, forward strand.
TAGTAAAAAGTCAAACATTTTCCTTTGAAATGAGGTGAAGTGGAGGTGTAAAGTAATATAAAATGTTACACTATAAAGTTGTAATTAGGCACCAGTACTGAAAAAGTACTGTAGTTTAATATGATTCTCAAAGCAATTGCATCACTATGCTGCTATAACAGCCTCCACCTGCCTGCATGGATTTGGTTTTACTCACACACAAACACATAGTGAGGTTTAACAGTGATATTGGGTTGTAAGGTCACACTCAGTCTGCGTTCCACTTGATGCTAAAGGTGTTAATTATGTTCAGTGTCAGTACTCTGTGCAGGCCAGTAAAGTTTTACATAATCAAACTGGGAAACTATGTCTTCATGGAGTTTGCCAGTGCGACACTGTCGTGTTAAAACAGAAAAGAGAGCAACACAAATTTCTCTTTCAAATAATTTTATTGTGAGACAGAGAACAGACTCTACAACAGACATTGTGCCTCTAGAGCAACACAAATTTCTGCCTCAAAGTTGAAAGCACAACATTGTACCTAATAAGCAACAAAGTTGAACATATTGTGCATGGTTGTGTATTGACATCTCAGTTGATGCTATTTCCAGTGTCCTGTTAAAAGTGACAGGATGAAACTTACCTAAGGGCATTATAGGTCCATGTGGTGGATCAATGGCTTCAAACTAGAGTCCTAGTTAGCAACAGCATTGAAATAGTGTCAGATATCCTGCACAGTGGGGTCTCGTCTCTCTTCAAGGGACAACAACTAAGCCCTGATGTCTCCACAAATTAATCTGCTTTTTCATAATGGCTTTATGCTGAAGCACAACAGACAAGGACTCTAGAAAACATGTAAGTAGAACCACTCAAATTGCATTTTTTAATTTTCATTTCATTAAAAATCTACTCATGTTTTTTTTTCCCCAATTCAAAGATGACAATAATGTGACAGAAAATGGGGGATTGGAACTTATTAGGTAGTATTTTAGAAGAAGTCCACATTCATTCCACCATTGTGGGGAAGATCTGGCTGACCATCCTCTTCATTTTCCGAATGCTTGTGCTTGGTGTTGCGGCCGAGGATGTCTGGGATGACGAGCAGAGTGAGTTTGTTTGCAACACAGAGCAACCAGGCTGCAAGAACGTCTGCTATGATCAGGCTTTCCCCATCTCCCTAATCCGCTACTGGGTCCTTCAGATCATCTTCGTGTCCTCTCCGTCTTTGGTCTACATGGGGCATGCATTGTACCGTTTAAGGACCCTTGAGAAAGAGAGACATAGGAAGAAAGCCTGCCTGAAAGCTGAGCTGGAAGGGACAGATCCCATCCAGGATGACCACAAGAGAATCGAGCGAGAGCTCAGGAAACTAGATGAACAGAAGAAAGTGAGGAAAGCTCCCCTTAGAGGCTCCTTGCTGCGCACATATGTTTTCCATATCTTAACAAGATCTGTGGTGGAGGTGGGTTTCATTATAGGTCAATGTGCTCTGTACGGCATTGGTTTGTCTCCTCTGTACAAGTGTGAGAGGTTGCCTTGCCCCAACAGCGTTGATTGTTTCGTCTCACGGCCAACAGAGAAAAACATTTTCATGGTTTTCATGCTGGTGATTGCTGGAGTTTCTTTATTTCTTAACCTCCTGGAGATTTTCCATCTGGGGGTGAAGAAGATCAAACAGAGCTTGTATGGATACAAATATGGAGACGATGATAGTGTGTACAGGTCAAAGAAAAACTCAATGGTGCAGCAGGTTTGTGTGCTCACTAACTCCTCACCGCAGAGGTTGATGCAGCTCACACAGTTGAGCCATTCTCTTGTGTCTAACGGTCGCGGGGAGACTCAGCCATTGAATTTGGTCAAAATGGTCCCTCAGAATCAGGAGGGGTCCAACATCTCCAACCAGCAACCTGCACAGACAGCATTGACATACCTGCCGAGCCAGGCCGACATCCAGGGTCTGCAGCAGCTGGGGGCTGTGGAGTGGCGCCACACTCTGGACATCAGGAAGCCCTCATGCAGCAGTGATGAGTCAAACGGACCTCACGCGTCAGCCCAGCCACAGTACGCAGGACCGAGACCAACTCTGATGGCCAGCCACATGGAGATCCCTGCAGCCTTGAGGAATCCGCAAAGGAAGCAGAGCAGAGTGAGTATTTGTAAGGAGCTCAGTGACATGAGTGATTCTCCAGAGAGCGACCACTACCCCACCACCAGGAAGTGCAGCTTTATGTCTCGAGGCCTGTCAGAGGGCAAGCTGGCCAGTCAGTCTGACAGCACCAATTCTCAGAGTGGAATAGATGCCGAGGCCCAGCACCTCAACCAGGGAGAGAGTCCAGTGGTGACCCCGCCACCTTCAGCCAGTGGGAGGAGGATGTCCATGGTGAGTGCAGAAAAAATTATCCAATTATGTTTTATCTGTTTATATCTGAAGGCTTCACAGCTACAGCTGTGATGCTTACAATTACTGATAACATGACTAAATATATCAGTCAAGTGGTCATATAGGTATGCATAAAGTGTTAACAATGCACCAGGCTGATAAGCAGTGTCACTAATGGAAGACTTATGATGCCTTAAATAAAAGCAAATCCAAAAACAAATGAACATGAACACCAAAAAAGAAAAAAGAAAAAAGAAGTGAATGTATGTAAACAGTGTCATTTGTGTTATTTCCTTTTTGTGTTTGGCTGCATTCAGCTGGTGTTAGCGATATTAAGCTCTGCCTCCAGGCTGTGACTTCAGAGCTGATTATTTTTCATTTGACATGGACAACACATCTCCATTTAAAAAAAGAAAAAGATCCATGCTGATTTTTTTTCTGAACAACGCTTATAAGCTCTTAACTTTGTTTTCTGTGTTGTCATTTCATTTTAAGGTGGCATAGACAAGTCATGTTCAAATGAAAAACTGCATTTGGTTATTAAAGACAGGAGCTGAGTGATTACTCTTTATTGATGGCAGAAGCTCAGTGTGTAGACACTTGCGTACTGGAGGATAACTGGTTCTGTAACAGTGCTGACAAAAACAGACTCAAACTGCAGAGAAAACACCTATATTGTATTCCAGAAGAAGCCATTCAAATTTAAGAGGAACATAATCTCAGCCCTGTTTACTCAAAATTAGATTTTATAACTCGATCCTCTCCTTTTTTCATGACTGATCATGACTGATCATGACTGATCATGACTATAAGCTCATATTAGTTCAATGTAATGAGCCCCATCACAAGATGTAATAAGCACTATACCTGGAATACCCTTAGAGCACCTGCATATGGTCACCAAGAGACCCAAGAGGCACTCAAATCTTCGTGTTCAGTAGAATCAGTATTATTTGCGTATTTCAGTTTCTGTGGGTTTGCGAGTGTTGATTTCTGAGCCAAATGTATTCTGTACTACTACACAAAAGCCACAAGATGGCAGTAGCCACATTTGAAGTGATGTTAAGAACAAGAAGGTTACAACTCAATTTTCACAACACATTACCGTGAATGTTTCATTAAGGTCGACCTCATTCCACTGTAGTCCATGTGTGTTTAAAAATGTGGCCTTACATTAGTTGACATAAGTGGGACAAACCAGCATTCAACACCAGGCATGTGTTAATTTTAGATCCTTTCATCCACAGGAAAGGTTCAGGTCATTTGAACAACGATTGATTTGTTTGGGAAAAATGTTTTTAAATCTAACTGTACCAAATATGATTATCAAAAGTCTGTACTTGACATAGAGACCTGCCTCTAATATAAACCTGCTGTAAATAAGAGCCTGGAATCCATTGCAGATAAAGTAAATTAATGTTTGTCCACTGTTTAGTAAAATCCAGCATATGGCAGCACTCAAATGTTTACATCTCTCCATACTTTGCAACATGTGAATAGGCCTCTTTGTGAATGTGAATATTTTAAGCATGTAAGCTGTAAAATGTGGGAATTGCTCCCTAGAGGCGTCTTTTCTGTTTTAAAAATGTTTTTTTTTAACTTATAACATTAAATTCATGCATAAAAATTGAATCTATGTATAAATGTTTTTTTATGTATCTATTTATTATATTCAGGGAATTTGACACTTGAGAATTGACCTCTGGTTGAGTGTTGTCAGAAATATGTTCTATCACACATGAAAGCACATCTACCAGTGATATCATAGAAGACAAATTCACCTTGGAGTGCAACAGATCATTGTTGCAGCCAAGTGAGAAGTTCAACCACTGGCAGTTAGAAAAAAAAGTTGACTTAAGGGAAAAGGGTTTGTGGTCGGAATAATAACCTGCATTGTTCACATCTCTTTTTTTCTGTCTTTCAGAGCATGATCCTGGAGCTTTCCTCAATCATGAAAAAGTAAACAGGAAAAGATCATTTTGGGACTAAGCTAAAGCCAGGCAGTTGTAAAGGGGCCGAGGGATCCTGATCGCTGAGCGAATCTCATCCTGTCTCTTAATAGTAATTTCATATTTTCACAGCATGTTTAAACAAAAATACTTTGTGCATGTACAAGAACTTCAGTTGGAATTTGTTGATACGACAGTCCACAGACAAAAGATGCCTGATATTTTGCTTCAAATGTTGTACAAATACTATCTCCAGCATCTGATTACTGCTTTTTCTCATTTAAGTTCTAATAAGAATCAAATCTGAATTAAAATTACATTTGACTCAAAGCATTTGTTAACGCTCATAAAATGAGACCAAAAGCCTGTTCCAAAATATTTGACCAGAGATTGTAATTAAAGATTGTGGAATTGGAAACCACAAAAAAGATGCAAGAACTCTCTCAACTACTTTTTTTAATGATTTATCAGACAGAATGAGCTGGAGGAAAAAGGGCTCATCAATTTAAACATTTTGTTTTTGTCTGAGAGTAGCCTAACAGTGTTCATGAATATATCGGAAAAATTGAAGCTTTACTATGCATTTTTATGTTTTTTTTTCTATTAAACATTTTTCTCTCTTCAGCAGAATCAAACTGTTTTCCTGAATGGTATACTATTTAGTCTTGAATAGCACCAATGATGCTTAGCTTCTCTTGACTGTTTCTGAAGCCTGAACTTAGTCATGTTAGCCAGGTAGCCTGCCTCTGTCCAAAACTATCGACACTGAGATATCTCTACAGCTAATTTGTCTGTAGATTATTATTAGGATTCATGGGGATAATAATGGTCCACTGATCTGGCTGATATATAACCCTATGGCCTTTCCCCTGGATCACGAAGTCCACTTAAACATCACTGAAAAACTAATAATATGTCTAATAATATGTCATAATTACACTGACTGAATTACATGACTTTACTGTAATATTGTACATTTACACACAAAAATGATGCTAGATGAATACAAAAGTTGCTCTGTGTCCATTGGATGGATAAGATAACTGTTTCAGCTTAATACAATTTCAAACTTGGCCGTATGTTAGTATTGTTCTGTATAAGCTCTGAAAACTGACTATTTTGTTATTGTTTTTTAAAAAAACATCCATGAAACATGAAAACATGATATGCACGTTTCTTTATTTCATAAAGAGAAATGGTGTCTAGACAAAAAAGTAATTTATAGAACACTAGCAATTGAAATGAATGAAAATGGGGTTTGCACAATACTGTATTTACAATGGTTATTAAGTCATTTTAATTAATTAGGGACATGTAGCATTTAAAAATTATAAAGGTAAGAACTCTTAGTAGAGAATAAGCAAATAACAGCTATTTCAAATTGACAATATTAACACAAAACAATCATCTATAAAAATGAAAGAAAAAAACAACAACTTGAACTACAAGCTTAAGAGCTATTACATTAAAAATGATGCACCAAAATCTACTAATACAATAATCCATATAATCTGTGTAAAAAGCATGTAGAAAAAACACCTGATGCAGTTTGCTGATACAGTCATTGACCAGTTATGAGAGGTATGAAGGATTTCACAGGTAGATAAGTGTGAGAAAGTCCGCACTGGTGACTCAGGGATGGGGGCCCAGGCCCCTGCATACACTCACTTCACTTGAATGTGAATGATGGCCTCTGCAAGTTCTAAGGCAAATATCGGAGGTGCACTTGTATCCATGTAATGCTGACCCATCTCAAAAATTGGATGAAAGACAAGGTGAGGAAACTCATTCTTTGTCTCTTTTCGCAAAACCAAGAACCAGTCCAATTGAACTGCGCATCAATTTTACATGGCAAAAACTTATCAAACATGACATGACACCTATTTGTAAACATTTTCCATTTTTATATTTTACTCAATGAACTCAGCCTGCGCTTTAGACCAGGATACCAGATTTTTTTTCAATAAAGTTGAGGAATCTGTGAGAAAGGCATGCTTTTGTTCATATTCCTTTATAGAACAACCTTTGGAGTTGACAAGCCAGTGTTTGTTCAGAGAAGCAGCGACAAAAAAAAAAAAAAAATTGACAAAATAAGACAAACCTACAGCAAAAAGGTATGAGCATTCAATTACAGAGTTACAGCAAAAGCAAAATTGTTCACTTAAATAAATCTGCTGTTATGGCCAGAACCAAAATAGTGTTTGGCCTACACAAGGTAACCTGGAGGATTCCTTGCGTCTTGGTATCAATTTGTAAATTCCTTTGAGGTGTTATCTTTATATAGGATTATCACTGCCCTATCATTTTTTAAAGCTGCACTAATCAATGTTTTTTTTAGGCTATGGCCGTGGATCAAAGACACTCTGAAAAGACAAACCAGCTGAGAATTATTTTTATTACCATAGAAGCAGCAGGCAGATTTTTTTCTTTTAAACAAAAAAGAGGATTTAAAAAACTCACTTTGTGCAACCTGCCCTGCACTAAACTGCAGAGATACAACTAAAGCTGCTAGCTGGTGAACATGGAGTGGAGTGGAGTCAATGGAGTCTTCAAAACATAAAGAGACAGCTGTTTTTTTCAGGAGGAGTTCAAAACCAGAACAGATTTAAATGAAGTGTCAACATTGGACTTTGATTTATCAGGTGAACACAAACACCTTCTCACATAAATGATCATGGTGCACTCTGTCGTAGTTAACTGTCTGCTAATGTTTAGCCATAATAAACCTGTAACTTGACAATATTTCAGTGTCGTGTTGACAGCTTATTCTGCTGCTCCCAAGTGGCCAAATACTGATTAATGCAGCTTTAAGTTACTACCAACAAATTTATGATGTTATTTCTGACTCTCAAGCAAAGTAAGTAAAAATAAAAAAGAATAAGAAAAGAAGTCTGCTTCAGAGTGACATAGAGAGCAAATGTTTGGCACCCTGAGACAGTAAAGGGTCAGTTCACCCAAATTATTTATATATATTAAAAAAACAACACAATTTCAGACTAACCTCTTGTGGTATCCAACCATGCATATAGTTTTGGTTAATTTTGTAAAGTTTATAGATTGTCTCAGATTTCTGCAATCACCCTAATAACATAGACAGTACAGGAATTTTGATTATATTTAAGTTTTCAGTGAAACAAACAAAAAAATTCACAGCAGTGTGATTATCCAGAGAGACAGAGTGATACTGATGCAAAGAGATGTTGAATTTTCTTGAAATGTAATTTTTAAATCATGTGAGCACCACAAATGAAACTTCCCTTTTGTATCAGTGTGTAGGCAGAAATCTCAAGCCTGGACAAAAGCATATTACAAATACAACCAAAACTAACAGCATGGTTAGAAACTGGAAGAGACAAATGAAAATTTTATTTATATTTTTGTTGATTTTTTTTCTGTAATTTGAGTGAATGTTGGACTTGTTAAAGATGACATGAACTCTTCTCACCATTGAAGCAGAGGTTGCGTGTCATTGTGCTACAACAGTCAGTGTTGGAGCATGCAGCAAGACTCAAAGAGCTTAGAGGTCTGGGCAAAAAGCTTTTCTGACTGTGAGATTGTGCTTCAGGGGCCTCTGTTTGTTGGATCAACTCTATCTTAGCTGTATAGGAATTTAAAAGGTTTGTTAAATTAGAAACAGGTTCAAGATTTTGGCTATGCAAAAAAAAAAAAAAAAGTTATCATCGTTATATTACTGGTACTGTAAAGACACCATGGGGCCTTTGTTACAATAGTTTTGCAACAAACTTCATCAATTCATTTTTTTCTAACAAAAAACCAAAACAAAGTCAGAGTTGGTGCCCTCCAATGCAACACCAGGCTTGCTCAAATTAGGATCTAGCGAAGGAAAAGCATGAGTAGAAAATGAGCCTTACAATGTTTGCAGAAAAAAATCTTCATTAATGTAAGTGGCTCCACTTAAGTTTGCTGGCTTGAATCTGGTTGAATTGCCACATGAGTAAATACTGTTTTGCAGTAAATATGCTTGCAAGAATGAAAAGAGCACAAATTAGAAGAAAGGGATGAACGATTACTGCCCGCACTCAGGCTGCGCCAAAATGTGTCTGTTGGTGTGCATTGTATGAATATATATGTACGTGTGTGTTTGTGCGTGTATGGGTCTTTGTACTCTACAAAGTAGGGACCAATCTTATAAAAATTTAAAGACAGGTTTATAAAATACACTTTCTTGCCTGTATAACAGAAACAGTCTCACATGTTGAGATCATATTTTAAACTACATCTAAAATTTACATCAGTTAAAATGGGGGTGGGGGGGTGGGGGGGGGACACTTCAAAATATTTCATCCACACTTTAAAGCCCCAAACACAGGCCAGAAATGCTCACATAGCTTTTAAGGACTGAACATTTTTTAGCTTCAAAATAATTCATAAGGGTATTGGTTTACTTGGCTTGAGCCTATCGTGCATAACACACACATCATCTAAAGTGGGGTGGATAAGTAGCAAAGTATTACCCCAATTTGACCTTTTTGACCTGGCTATATGAGGTTTACTATCCATATCCCAAGGTAAATTAGTATTTAGACCTACTACAATGCTTTTTACTAGAAGTTAAACCCGCTGTGATTTCAACAAAGTAAATGGAGTTCATTAAAGGCTGTTTATGAATGGACAAGATACTGCTTAGCAAGGTTATTGATGGTCTGTATTATAAGTAACATAAGTCATTGTTACAACGTCAGTGTGATTGTGAATTGGACTATATTTTCTTACTTCTTGAACAAAACACAACCGAGTGTGACAGTTTCCTCCTTAGTTTTGACATACACAATTTTTTTTAAAACGCAGGAAAACCAGCTTGCAACGGCATAAAAGCAACAACTGGAACTCAGGTATTTGGGGCAAGAAACTGCTGTTACATTTTACAATGCCTGAAGAATTCTTTAGCCGAACTCCTTGGAGTTACTTAAACTTCCAGGATGTGTTCCAGAGGAAGGAAAATCTCAATTAAAAATCATACTGACAATTGTGATAACATTTATTAACTACTTAAAGTCCAGCTCTTCATCATAACTAAGATGAGCAGTAAGCTTTATGGTTCACATGAGCATAGATAAGGATGGTAAATTAAAGTAGCCTTTAAAAGACTCTATTTCCCATAAGTTTAAGACCTTCACAGGTGAACATCACATGCTCCTCAAAAGAGGCAGTGGAGTGGTTCACAGCTTGCCTTCACATAGCCTGACAGGTAAAACCAAGCCTCCTTTTTTTTTTTTACATATAGAGGTTACTCCACAAAGTTATCAACCATAAACATTAGAAGGAAATGTGGCATAAATATTATGGAGGGAGGAGAAAATAAAGATGACTTCTCTTGGTTAAACTTCACAGAAGCTGCAGTTTTTTGCAAGTTAAAAAATGAACTGCTGAGATTTGTTTGAAATCAAAAAGGGTTTTGCATTTTTAAAGGTAAGAACTGTAGCAGATACTAATTTGCCTTAGAGTAAGAATAGCAAACTTTAGAAATGTGTTTCTTAGATTCAGAAAAAGTGTGGAAAAAACGCTCAGCCAGAAATCAAGTAGTAGCTTAGCTAGCATAGAAGTGACAATAGCTTCAGTTCTCTGTTAGGCTAACAGGCAGTGCCATTTTGGATTGGGGCTTTAAAGAGCATTGGAAAAGTTTCACATTCCAATTTAATTTAACATTTACACTAAAGTTCAGCCCTGCTTGTGCATAAAGCCGGCCTCTAGTGAGGATAAGATCTTTAATCTCGCTTATACATAGAACTTTAAAAAATATCATTTAAAAGCAGACTGCTCCAGAGAGAATTTACGAGGCAAACAGAAGCTAGACAAACTTACTAAGCTTATAGCTATAGGCAGCATGCATGCACATCACAAAGTAAGATGTTCAAACAAATGCACAATTAGGGCAAACGTGTTACTATATGATTGTTACTTAATCATTTGGACAACACATACACTGTTTTCACGTCAAATGAAATCTGAATTAGCTTATTCAATTCCTAAAGAAATACAAATATAAGTTGTGAACAATCTTATTTTAAACATTAGCTTCCTTTTGTGTTTATGTTTCAGATATGTCTTCTTCATAGAGATATCTTAATTTTCTTTGTTTGTTTATATCATCATATCAACAAGATGTTTCCTCTTGAAGTGCCAATTTAAGTGCTCCCGTCTCAGACTTTTAAGGGGTCTGAAACAAAGACAAAGACCCTCACTGAAGTGCTAAATGGCTCTGAGCGCTTGGGGCCGTAAAAAAGTGCCTGCATGATGCCTTTTTTTCATTTGTCAATTTGTGTTTTAAATTTAGGATCTGTTTGAAAAATGAAATATCAAATCACTTGAATGTGTGCTGCACTCTTTGTTCTCTCTCCAAACATCAAACGGCAACACTGAAGAAACCCAAAGCAGGTCTGCAAGAGTGTACTGTACACAAATAGCATTGTTAAGTACTGATAAGAGGTAAGATTTCCTCCAGAAAACACAAGGCAAAACTCTTTTTTTTTCACATTTTAAGAGGAGTCAAAGGTGGAGAGGAGCAGGCCTGAGCCGCGTGTTCAAACAACACGTCTGACTTATGTCTGACTTACATGCATGGGGCTCAAATTTTACATGTGTGTGTTGACGCATGTGTCTGTATGTACTGCATGTGTGTGTCTAGGTGTGTATCGAGCTGATTTCCTGAGTTTAAGAACACCCACCATGTCAGGGAGTATTCGTTAGGCAGGACAGGAAACAGCAAAGCAAAGATTTTTCCCTTAGCAAAAAGGTGCTTGATATAACCCCAATGAAAAGAAACATCTAAGCCTCTACCTGTACAAAATCACTGTTACAGTCATCATGCTCCATACTATATACATTTCTGCCAAACAAGCACTTGAAAGTCACCATTACAACATCCAAATACAATGGTATTGCTGATGAGTGGGAAATAAAAATAGCCATTTAACCGCCTGCAAAGCCTTTTTTTTCCTTTCAATTCAGTGCTGAGGAAGGCAAAGGAGGAATGTTTTCAGATACAGCCTGTACAAAGTTCTCCTGTACAGAAATACAAATGAGAGACGCTTGAAGAAATTTTTGCATATGAACATTTTACAGTCAACTGCATCGTAACTTCCTCGTGTACAGAAACTGTATTCTCATTTTTTCATGAATTAAGTTGAACATTCAGAGGATTTTTTTTTCTTCCTGAGTTTGAATTGCTGTGACGAAAAGGGCCACTGAGATATAGCGAAAAATGAACGACAGACGGAGAGAGAGAAAGAGAGAGAGAGAGAAAGACAGTGAGACAGAGAGAGGTAGAGAAGATTGATAGAGACAGAGTGGGAAAAAAAGAAGAGCAAATGTGAAAGAGAGAAAGAGAGGCAGAAACAGAGATACTGTTGGTACACAGAGAGACAAAGAGAGCTGCTGTTTAGGTCCGATGAGGTTCAACTTTGAGTTGTGATGTGTGATGCATGAAGAACAGAGTCTCCACTGTAGAGGTTGCTGCCGGGGTGAGTTTAGCACCATTGTAAGGGTTTGGTGAGAAGTTCCCACTCTGTCATGGTGAGAGGAGAATACCTGGAGAACAGTATTGCTGCTGTTAAGACAACTTTAGTGTCAACCGTTCAAAAAAAGAACAAAAAAACCCAAAAAGAACAAACAGCAAAAAAAGACATAAATACAAACAAAGCTTGTTTTTCAGTGAACACTGGCGGAGGCTGACTGTCTCAACAACCCCAAGAGAGGGTTTGTCAGAAGAATAAAATTAAATAATAATAAAAAAAACCCATCAAAAACAACAACACAGAGAACCACCACTATTTAGTACAGTCCTTCCTTGGCTGCTCGTCAGTTGTACATTTCTCAGTCATTTCCTGGCAAAAATCAACTGTTACCGTCTGGTTGGATTTTTCCATGGACAGCCCCGACTTTGCGTACAAGCGAGTGTCTTGGCCGTCCATATCTCTGTCTGCTCCATTTCTGACCGCCAAGTCAGGCTCGCTCTCCGAGGGGCCGGGTGAACCATGGAAGCTGGGCTCCGGTGTGGCCGAGCCTGAGTGAGTGGTGAGGTCAATGCTGGTGGTGGTGGTGTTAGCGGCGGCTGGGTTGGGGCCAGGCTTGGGCTGGTGGACAGCGTTGTTGCTGGCAGTGGAGTTGGCGGGCCGCAGCACGGGGCAGTAGTGGTGTAAAGACTGAACCTGCTCGGGGCTCAGCTGGACGTCCCTGCACACCTCCTGCGACAGGCAGGAGAAGTTTTCCCATAGCTCACCCATGCATGCCTTCAGCTGATTCCTCTCAGTCAGCAGCTTCTCCTTCTCACACACCTGCACACATACACACAAATGCAGAGCATGACTTACTTTAAAGGAGCCGTTTAAAAGACTGATTTTTTACTCGAAGCAGCAGAAAAAGCTCCCACTCATTGTTTACTAAACTGTCGCCATGAAACCAGTCCCTTAGTCAGTGTCTGAAATTATTCCATCATCAACAATTCCTTACACCTCAAGTGCTGACAACACTTTGTCATCTATCTTTTTCTCTATTTTTCATTATTATGTCCATTTGTTTGTAAATTTTTTATACTACATATTAGAGATAGACCGATACGTTTTTTTCGGGGCCGATACCAATTATTAGTAGTCAAGGAGGCTGATAACCGATATTTGGAATGGATATTCATATCTGCTCTCTGGAGCTTCTCCACTTGGCAAAACTTTTTCTCCTCTCTGCCCTGTGTGAGCACTGTGCGCACACAGCTTTCACTGCTGATTGGCTGTTACCCCTGCTGTGGCTCTGCATGTAACCAATCAGATGGTGCTGTGGGTGGGACAATGCTGGAGATGGAGTAGTGACTGCAGACAGGGAGGCGCAGCTGTGTCAGAACCAAAACAACCCAGTTTTAAATTGATCTCTTATGGGCCGTGAGATTAAAAAAAAAGGGCTGATGCTGATATGCCTATAATCGGTCTATCCCTACTACATATATTGAACTTCCTGTAGTAACCCATCTATCAGATCCTCTCCATGCACACACAAATGGCATACAAACAGGAAACTTGACCATTCTCTCTCCTAAAATTCAGTAACTTCAAAAACTCTTAAGACCTCAAAAGACGTTCATGCTCTTATAATCCCTTGGGATGTAAAGGTTATAGCTCTTTTATTATAATGGTTTTTGTCACATTCTGATACTTCAGTTTTTGAGCATTAAATAAAAGCCTTAAATAAAAGCCTTAACATACTGATTTATATTGTTTTAGAGGGTGTTTTTTATTTCTTAATTTTGATCATTCTTGGTGTTCAGTGGAAATACAACAAGAACCATCAGCAGGGGCTTACACAGGTTCTGAAATGTTTCAGCGATGGAAGATCCAGGCTTATCTTGAAAAGAGCTTATAGAATCACTACATGATAGAGGCTGATGTTTTTCAGTGCCAAAACAGTTCTGCTTTAATAGCTCAAAGATTTGTTCTTGGGACAAAATGAAGTCAGTATTATAATTATGGTCATTAACATGATGAAATAGTGCTTTATTTGTTGTAAAGTACCCTTTTCTGTAATGTAAAAAATGGTCTGTGATTGTTTGCAATTAACAGGCCTGAGGCTGCTGTAAATCGATGAATCTGAGGCAGAGAAATTCATGATATAATTGCAGCTCCTACGACTTACTGCTAGCAGAGGTAGACATAAGATCTTAAAAGATATCTTCACAATCTTCCAAGTCTGCCTAAAAACAATAGTTAAACCAAAATGAACATTTTTCTAGCTATACAATAACATTTCTATTGTTCATGCTGACCAGTAAAAGATCACTCCAGTCCAATGTAAGTGATGTCTAACAAAATTCCAAGTTTTATCTTTAGAAAATTTAAGAATTTTATTAGTCTTAATAGTAAGCAGACTTCAGTGGTCAGATAAAAAAGCAGGTATGTTCCATGGACATGGTGATTTTCCTTGTTTTATTCCTTTGAGAAATATCGTCGAGAGAAATGCAAAAAGGAAAGTGATACTTTTAAGGTCTGTAACTTCAGAAACTTTGAAAATAGGGGTTGTAGAATTTACTTACGCTTCCATTTGGAGGAGATCTCTTTTATGTTAAACTGAGAAACCATGTTATAATAAAAAGGTCAGCTGTATTATGAGGTGATCATTCATCAGGTTGGAAATTTTTCTTACACCATAACCCTCTCTTTTTGCGCACAGCTGCAGCAGGCCAGTTAGTGAGTCCTTCGAGCTGCATTTTATGCATGACAGGTGCTTTACAATAAAAGGCTTATTGCTATTTCTACCAAGGGACTCTGAGACTACCTTCAGACTGCTTTAACATTTCCAAAGGCTGACACAACAAATCAAAGACCTTCAGATTCAAATCCACCACAGCAAAACAGTTGGTAGTAAGTTGCCTGCAGATTGAACCAGAGCTTCACCAACCCACACACTAATCCGTTCACTCAGCATGGCAACTGGGCACTCTGATGGTGTGAAAGTGCTTCTCTAAACAACTCCAGCCCATCTGAGAGCGAGTACTTCATCATATCATGATTTCCTTTGTTCACATGGTAGTCAAGGTTTTTGTTATCGCTGATGCCTGAAAAGAGAGTCTCATGGAAAGATGATAGTTGGGGACAGTAAGTATTTGCGGAAACAGCCGACTCACCAGTTTTCTGATCTCACACTCCAGGTTCAGGATGCAGTCAAGCTTCCTCTTGCGGCAGCGCTGAGCTGCGATGCGATTCTTACTCCGCCGCCTCACGTCGTGGATAAACTCAAGCTGCTCCGAGGTCAGTTTGTGCATTTTCACCAACATTTGGAAGTCATTCCGTGGAAGATTTGTGATCTGATCTACAGGGAAAGGCAGCTTCACCTGGAGGAAGAAAACATCCATAAAGATATAATTCAATTTCCACAGAGCATAAATTAAGAGGGTGGAGGCTGCCAGCATAATTTATATAAAAAATATTCAGTTCATCTAAAGTGTACCAATATTCAAAGTGTGCAATCTATTAACACATTTAAATTTAACAGAGCATTTTTAAACTGATGAATTGATTCAAGATTTATTATTACACCAAAGAAAAAATCTATTTGTCAACCTGTAAGAGTAAATGTAGGGAACGAATGACTTGCGATAAGAAATGGGATAAGCAAAAAAATGGAAAAAGGCAACACGAAAAGACACTGTAAAATCAATTTTGTGATTCTATTTCAAAATTTAAAGTCAAACACACCCGGGTTTAGAGTTTTCAATTATTTGGCTCATGAGACCTCTGTTTGAGCAAAAATAAAATAATAAAATGTAGACTGCCACTTTGTTATTAGTGAGAAAAAGTGAGTACACACCAACACAGACGAGACAAAAGGTTTGACTGTAGTTAAATCACTTGTGTGGGTTTCCAGTGGTTGTGCAGGGCCTCAGTTTAAGATTTTACTCAGTCTTATTGATTTTTTATATTTTGCTTCAACTTAATATTTATTTAAAATTTGAGGAGTAGTTTCACACTCCATCTGCCATTTTGACCTGTTTGTATAGTAGCTCCCACCAAGCTTATGTACTTGTCAGTGTTTTTTGGACTGTTCCAGCTCAGAAGGGGTTTACATAATGTGAAAGCACTGAAGTTGCACATTTTGTTTTTTCCAGAGGAGATGTTTGTAACCCACAGGTTTAATTATTTCTCCAGAATTATTTAGCAGGCAGTGTAGTGAGAGCAGCACCGAAACCTTCATCAGTACATTTGAATAACTTCCTTGAGGGAGAATTATGACCACTATCCACCTATGATCAGTTCCTGGGCTCACTAATTGATAAAGCTGTCTACACTGTCAAAGCAATGTTATGGATGAGTTTGTCACAGATGTCTTTGGACTGAAAGAAAAAATTACTGCATTTTCTATATAAAAAAAGGTACCTGACATGATAAACACAACAGTCCAAATCAACTGATAGTGCAAGGATGTGACTGTGGATAGAATTTAAAGTTGCTCTCTAGTAGATGATTAGTAGATGATGAGTAGCTTCTCTCAATCTCTTTTGTGATTCACTGTAGAGGATCAATGACAGGCTGTGGCCACATTTACCAGCTACATGGAGGAGAGTTTACCCGGTAAGAGAAGGAAAGTTAATACATTTGACCACAAGATGGCAAAAGAGCACTGCTCCACATGCCTCGCAGAGCAGGACTTTGTGAGCCCTCAGCTCCCTCAGCCTCATATTTCACATATAGCACATTCTCAAGCAGAGGGGAAAAGGTGATGCAAGAAATGAGCCCCTCTCCATCTGTCCCTCAGCACCTGGAAATGTGCCAGTATGACAGATTGAGGGGGCAGTGACTTGTCAACCTGATCCAAGTCAGTGTCAGGTGATTTCTGAGGGCATGGATATCCGCATGGGCAACCGGCAGCAGCTTTCACAGGCTGCAGAACAAAAGAATTAGTGGAATAAATGCAGCAGTGATTTGGCAGTGGAAACCAAAATCAGAAAGCTGTGTGGTATTTCTTCATTGATATGAGAACATATCAAGGTTGTATGTGTTTATTCTCTTTTTCTCCATTTGGAGAGCAACAATAAGTCAGCCTCTCTCCCTCAGGTGATGGCAAACCTTATGATAAGCACATCATAGGCAGATCCGCCCCAGCGGTATCTATGTGCACCAGGGAGCTGTAGCTTTAGGCAGCAAGGGAAGCAGTGGAGGCATAACAAAGAGCCAGAGGAAGACAGCCGGAGAGCTTGGCAGAGATGAGAGGAGCTGCAGCTCTCTTTCTCCTCTCCCTTTCCCTTTGCCTCCCATTGGCTGCCTCCATGGAGCGCAGGAAGAACAAAGTCAAACAAAGGAGGAAGAGAGGAGAAAGAGGAGCAAGCGATGCGACTCCACACTCCCACTGTACCTGGCTGCTTGAGCAAGGCCAGATGCTCCCTGGAGACCTTACAGCACTCAGACGACTGCAGGCGCAAGCTGCAGCAGAGGCAGCGCGGCTCCGTTTCTCCTCCAGACGGTGCATAGCGGTGGCTGAGGCGTCACCTGGTGTAAGCGTCGCACTCAGGGGGATAATGCAAGGTGCCTGCTCCTGACAGAATTGAAATTACTCCTCACTGAAGAGCAAATCTAGATGTCAATCTATCCCTAAGAGAGAAAATGGCTTGAGTTTCCTCATTAGAAGTGCAGCCCTCTGAGCCGCCAGGAGCCCTATTTCTCATCTCAGCTTCACATCTGCATGCAGACACATGAATAAATAATGGCCCGAGCTTTCAAGGCCACACAAGGCTTTCTCTACTTTGCCAGGGCATGACAACTCTAGCCTCAAAGAGAGGCGCAGGAAAAGCTATAAAACATCAGTATGAGCTGCCAGTCTTATCTGAAGATTGAATATTTGTGATTTGTGTACCAGAGCGCACAGCCACAACAGAAGTGTGGGGTTTTCCACCATTGGATCTGATGGGATCTTCAAACTGGGATAGAAAAAGAAGCAGGAAGGAGAATCTGCGACCTTGTGCTGGTTTCTTTCCCCCTCTTTTCCAGCAGTCACTAGTATGCAAGGGACAGCTAAATTTAGCTGCTCCAACACGAGAACCAGTTCAGCAGCAGGCTGGGGATGACTGAATATGCTTCAACGGTGGTCATAAATTCACACCCAACTGTTCTCGATTTACATTTCTTTCTCGATTCTCTTCATTCTTCTTCCCTACTCTCAGTCAGTCCTTCTCTCTGGGTCATTTTGTTGCAAATGTGGTACACAATGAATGGTAGGGCTCATTTGTTATCAAGACTAATACTGTGCTGGGCCTGGGCCCTGACACTGTGTATTGCTCAAGAATAACATTGTATTATATCTGTATTATATCTGTGTGTATTGTCCTTGTATCTCAGTGCATCCAAGTAGAGTTCTGAAATGTGTTGACACTAACTTGTTACAAAAATATTGAAGAATCCGAATGAAAGCTGAAAAATACTTTTCCACTATTACATGCTCTCTGTTAGTGAGTTGTCAACTAGTATCATTCTTATACCTTTGCCAGCACAGAGCTCAATGTGGTTAGCTTAGCTTAGCGTAGAGGCTGAAAAAAGAGAAAGCAGCTAGCGTGGCTCTGTTCAGACTCAACATACCATACTTAACCATTAATCTTTCTTTGTAGTACACCTCTCTGATAAACCACACTATAGCTGGAGGTGCTGCACAAAAGTACTGAGTGGATGAGTAGGCAGCTGTTGTTCTAACACCCCACGACAACAACAACAAAAACAAAGCACCTTTATGTTATGCTGGGCTCACCACATCCTGGCTCCAACTCAGCATTCAACACACAGACATGAGATCTTAACATTTCACTCTCAAGTAGAAAACAAATAAACATATTTCCCAAAATGCTGCTTTAAAATGACACATACATTTTCTTTCTATTTAAACATGTAGTTGAATACTGTTTGATTTTTCACTTTAAGATAATGTTTAAATTGTAGATGTGAGCACTAGTTAAGCAGGATTTATCTATGGTGTGAGATGCCAGGCAGCTGACAGCCTGCAGCAGGTGAAGACCTGAGGTGAGTTGTAACAGAGTGTGGTGGCGCAACAGATGATCTTCATCGGGAGGGGTCACTGTGCTCTGCACTCACCTGCAGTCTCTGACCTGCACTGAAGCTTTGAAATTCACTTCATCCAGACACAGGAGCACTTTCTCCATTGGCAACACTTTCACACAAAGGCCCAAAGGCTTTCCACTGGCAGTTTGCTTTAAAAAACTGAAGCAGTTTTCTAAAATAATTTACTGCATGAGACCTGAGGACCAGGTGTGTTTCATACACGTCCCTTTTCTAATCCAAACTTAAGCAAGATCTTATCTTGGAAGGTGAGATTTAGAATTCTACGCATTTGTGTTTCTCTGAAACTAACCCTGTAACCTCTCACATACTTGTAAATGGGATTATAAAGCAGCCACACACACACACACACACACAGACACACACACACACATATCCTTCTAATGAAGATAATGCTGAGAGGTTTAGTAGCAACTGTTTTGTCCCAGAGGTTAAAGTAATAATCAGAAGCAATTTTCAGATAAATAAAATAAAGGTTTATTGCTCTCTTGCTGAATGATGTAATCATCAGCAATATTATTCTGGGTTCCTGAATACCTTTATTTATCTATGAAGCATTAAGTGCCATGCGCATATTTCCATAGCAAAACCCTCTGACTGCATTTGACTGCACTGACAGGAGCAACCACAGTTTGTTTGAAATAAACAGGAACAGACACGAGCATTTAACCAGGAAAAATGTGTCAAACTTCATCACCAAAATAATAATAATTTAACAGCCCCCCCCCCCAAAAAAAACTTTCAGACACACTGTCTGATTGCCAAGTTATTTCTGAGAATTTGCACCACCACAGCACTAGCCACCAAGCTGCAGTGATGTAGCCAAAATCAACACAAGAATCTTGCAGATTACCACTGCAAGGTAGCTGGATGCTAAATGTCTCAGTGCTTCCTTGAGACTCAGGACTACAACAGAATAAAGACCCTGCAGGGGAAAAGAGTTGTTTCTGTGCCCCAGCAGACCGTGAGGGCCCATGTACCGAGAATTTTACTGTGGCCCAGCTGAAGCAGCATCCTTGGGATCTCTGCTCCATCTTAATTCAACATTTCACACACTATCAACCCCTTTTGGATATTAAAGGGGTATTTATATATATTTATTTTAAGGATATTTCTACTGTTTGGTCCTTATATTTGTACTGATTCACTCAGCATTTTCGGGTAATGAAGAGACAATGTCTTGTTACCTTGTTAACACATTCTCTTTACAGGCATCAATTTAGATAAATACAGATTTTAAAGTAAAATTCTTGGGTAAACAGCACTCCTGCAAAATTTAAACAAATCTTCCTCTGTGTACTCTGCAGGCAACAAAATTGGGCTCCCTGCATTACCATAAGTACAATTTTTTACATGCATTGTGCCTGTCAAATGTAAGATTTTTAAGAGGGAAATGAAACTGCAAACATACCCTTAATTTGTAATTAGAAGACTACTTCCATTTATCACAGACTGTGCAAACAAGACTCCCTGACTCTTTCATTTTTTGTCTGTAACAGTTACTGCAACCAAGTTTACTCCCATTCAGCTATACTTATCAAATTTTTGATGCCAAAGATCACTTCTTATCCAGCTAACACTAATAGATGGTGTCGTGCTGCCTTAATAAATCGCACACGTTGCCATTGGATGAAAGGGCAACATCAACCCAAAACGGCACTGGCTCTTAAGGTTTCATCTAATATACTATTATTATTATTATATCACTACTAGATGTGACTAAAACAAGAAAACAGCTTCACAGCCAACATAATGAATGGCAAAACAAATACAGACCACAGCCACATCATATCAAGAGTAGAGCAAAGGTTCTCTGGTATAGTGCAAGGGTAGCAAAACTGATATTAAGGTCTGTCTACTTCCTGTCACACATTCAGTCTATTTCATATTTCACCTGATAAAAAAACCCAAAACAATGTGCTGATATATGAGTACTACTTCCTCATTCCTCCTACTTGCTCTGAGATCAATATTTTCAACACTGTGGCCGGACAATACACTGGATCATATGTGTCAAACTCAAGGCCCGCGGGCCACAGCCGGCCCGGCGTACAATTAAATCCGGCCAGAGATTGATATAGATCTGTTATTATTGTTATTAAGGCCTGGCGATATGAAGCGCTGATAACACACAAACTACAGATCCCATAATGCAGCGCAACAGCTGCCTTGCCGAACGATAGG
>JAPZDZ010000010.1:884622-896605 GCA_029783805.1 Acanthurus tennentii
AAATGTTTATCCTTTTCGGCCTGCGACCGAAAGTGTGCTTTGAGTTTTGGCCCCCTGTGCAATTGAGTTTGACACCCTTGCACTAGATTGAGCGTAACAACTACACTGCAGCCAGGAGCTTGAGCTCTGAGAGACACAGGGAGAGAAGGAGATGGACTAAGGTAGAAAGTTGCTGTGTAGAGATGCATCATACATTGTCATAGGAAATGCTGGTGGTTGTGGTGGTAAGATCTCAGCACTCAAATTCTCTCTGTATATGCTGCTGAAGGGGAACCAACACTCAAGAGTGTTGGTAAACTAATGTCAGATAAACAACAGTACTTATTTATAGTTTGCATAGTTAGCCAACATTGGAAACTATAGTGTGTTCTGACTGAAGAAATGCATTTTGCCACTACTGGATTCAAATTTAACTGTTTGTATATAAAACAATGGTAGATATATAATAGCCCCAAAAGTACAGTTAAGTCATCATTTTAAATCAGAAATGTTCAGTAGCCAGTGATATTTGTCTAAAGTTCCTAGGCTTACATTAGCCCACAAACTCACTGGTCATATTAAACAAAATAAGGCTACAAATCATGAGTGTACTTCATTGAGCAACAATACATTTAGCTGCCTCGAAATTCAACTTTCTGGCAATTCATGGCAATTGCAGGATAGCTATACACATGAAACCTTAGTACAAGTGATTAAGAGTTATAAAGTCAGTTGATTAATTCTTTATTAGTTAAACAATACCTAGCCAACTCAAGGTTGGCCAACAAAGCTCATATTAGCATATTTGTCCTACTAGCTGAAGAGACACATCCCTCGAGTGTACTAAATGAGAAATAGCATGTTTTTTGATAATAAATTTACCTTCAACATTTAACATTTTGAGGTAATATTACTATAATCACGAATACTGAAACATAATATGAAAGTAGAGTCAGAAGGTCAGTGCACACATTCAGTAATATCAGTTACACAGAAATGTGTATTTAAAGTTTGCTCACATTAGCAAGCCACAATAACCTACTGGTTATACCAAGGAAGTCCACCAGGCTTTGATGCTGATTTTGCCTTAATGTGTCATTTTATATCAGTGCACCAGGGCCTTAAAACAACAACTTTTTTTCACAAGCTTACATTGTCAAAGAAGTAGCCGTCAAACATTTTTTGCGCATCACAATCCCAATGAAATTACTCGTTTTACTCTTACAATTTGGTTCAACTGGTCAGATAACATTTCAAAAGAGCAGCAAGGTTACCTAATTTTAATCCCCATTCAAGTTAGCCAAAAGCTAAACAGAAAGTCAGCTGGCTCACCTGATGGAAGTTTTTTGTATGCATGATCTATGGGAAGAAGCAGAAGCAATGTGAAAGATCTGGATACTCATCACTCATCATGCGCCACAGAACAACTTTCATATGAATGAAGGGGACTTCAACTCAACTCTATCAGGCACTGCTTTGTAAACAGGAATACATGTTGCTCTGTGTGGGAATATTGGAGCTTCAGATTTTCTCTCTTTTTTCCCCTCCCACTTTACATGGTTTTCTTTGAAAAACAATATAATTACAGTTTAATCCATCATTGCCGTTGCGTAGGAAGTAAGTCAGACATTCAGTGTAGCAGTACACATTACTGCTGTCATAACAACTAGGACCAATTTACTGTGAGATGGATCAAACTACAGTGGAACAAGACATCAAAATCCACTCAAACAGCCACACTTGGCCCAAATTTACTTTTGCAAGTAAAAAAATATATTAATTTGTATTCAATAGCTTAGTCTCTCTTTTAAGTTGACCATGCTTTGTGAAACTGCTGATTGTTCTCTATACAGATGTGGCTTATATGAATGTAACAACCCATAACCACAGAGCAGGAGCTGCCCAGAGACCTCAACTGACTCTGGCTACCTTGAATGACCAGAGCTCGGTCAGACTAGCCTGCACTTTAACAACTTCCTTCCTCATCTGGATTCATTGTGTTCAGTCCACAGTCCTGGGCTGCAGCTATTTTTACCAAAACAGCTTTCCCCCTCTACCATTTGCTCTGCAAACACAGTGAGGCCGGCCTGTGTTTGTTTGTATGACAGAATTATAGAGAGGGCTGGTCGGAAAAAGAGTGGCCATGAAAACATGAGGTAGCATTTTCTCACCACATAAAGGCAAAGGGAAAGTAACCTAACACTGAGCATCATTTTGTACCTCTCTGTGACCTCCACCAGGGCGATAAACCATGGAGCAGGCAAGATTTGGGTGACATTCATTCATGAAGAATCTTATCAACAGCCTGTGATAAGTGAGTGGAAAGCTGGCAGATAACCCTGTGTACAAGATTTGATAGAGGATATTGTGTGGAGTAATGAAGTGCCCACAATGGCCGACACATAGTATATAAACACAGTTGATACTCGCACAAAGAAATGACAAAGGGAACTGAAATGTCTCCAAGTCATTTTTGGGCTGCTCTCCCAGTTGATATCTTAGCAGTACTGTAAATCAATCCCACATAATTTACAGCCTCACATTCAGCAGGCCCTTCAAAGGCCCATAAATCTGATGGCAATGGGTGTTGTGTGCCCTGCTATGAAGGTAATAATTACACATTACTACTGCTGAGCCTCTTTATCTTGCAGCTCTGTTTGTGCAGTGGAACTGAATTCTTTTCACAGCAAAGCACAATCCTGTCATGTAGCTCCAACCCTTGCAACACAGCGACTTACTCCGCAAATCTGATCACCATGGCAACGCACCACTTTCTCTATCTCTCCCTTTCTGCTCTCTCTGCACTTAGAGCAGTGCTCTCCACTAAGCTCATCAAAAATGACTGCATACACCTCAAGCAAGCGTGGCTGAATATAATATCACGAGAGTCGGGTGGCCTGATGGTAGCACAAAACCAAAAGGTCATAAGTTCAAGCTCTGCAATGGCTAACATACGACTAGAGAATATGTCTGGAGAAAGACATGAGACAATGCTGGTGTCATGTGAAAACCTCATAACAGTTGTAGTGATGTATACAGTTAATTGTAAAAACATTTCAAATCTAAACCAGGGTGAGCCCCTTTTTCAAGTTCTTAGCATTTTACAGATACAAGGTTTTTAACTGACAGTGACAGCATGTCTTAGTGAGAGGCCTGTGATTAAAATGGAAACTATAATCATTAAAGCTAGTGAGAGCTGCCCTATAAGGAAGGAAAGCTATTCTTTGTGAATTGATTTTAGTGTCTCTAACTTTGCCTCAGGTGGGAAGTCTGCTAATTTCGATGTTATTACACCTGCACTGTGCTCCATCTGTGAATTAAAGGGTCCCTCACTGATCTTTACCTGGTAAACAACAACAGTCGTCTAGCCTACGGCTTGGAGGACGTCTGCCCAGGTGGATTAGGGGAGGATGATTAGAGGATTGGCTATTCATCCTTGTCAGCACTGTTGAGCTGCATACAGTCCCGTCATGAGACTGAGCTGAACCTCTCGCCCACTCACATTCCACTCACTGCAACTGCTGCACAATTAAAACTTTACAGTCACAGCACATCATTGCTGTAATGTATTAGTTGTAATCCCTTTGTACCCAGCACACCTTCACTGCAGCTGGTCATCACAGCTAATTGTCAATACAATAAAAATGCCAGACAACAATGACAATTAGCATTTACATTTGTACAGGTGGATAATGGATCTAAGTGTTTCTCCTGGGCAAAAATGAGCTAGTTAGCTTAGTTGGCACTGGCAAAGGGCTAGATAGAGCCAGAGGGGATCACATCAGAGGGCAGTTCTACCCTGGGTGAATGCTGACCCTTCTATTGCCTGCAGTGCCTCTCTCACTTACACTGCTCTCATCTAAAATGATAAACCAGTCACAGTCTAAAAAAACAGCATGACAGCCTCCTGCATGTAAACGGTCCCGATGAATTTGGGCTGTTACATTCAGACTCACTACACGGATCTCCAGCAGTGCATAAAGCAGATTAATAATATCAAAGCACATCTGTGCCCTTTGGTGGTGCTGTAAATCTTGTACTGAACACTCCTGCTTCAATTACATGATGATTTAATGACTGTTAATGCAGAACCGCAGAGCAGGCCACGGTGATATAATTAGCCATGGTGGAATTAAGTGCGATGGTTACATTGTGTGTAACGTGAGAGACAATTTTTTACACTCACCTCTGGCCCTTGCTCCTGTACATGGCAGGACTCGCTGTCTCCCTCTGAGAAGGAGCCCGACTCGTCGCTGGAGTTGGTGCCGTAGGACTGCTCACATTTGATCTTGGGCCGCACTGGGGTAAAAAGGGCATCTCCTCCCACACTTTGCTCCTGCTGGTCCACATTGAGGCAGCGTGCCACGTTGGAGCATGGTGAGGAGGAGAACTCAAACTGCGGCAGGCTGCAAGGAGAGCCTCCGCTGCCGTCCTCCGCATAGGAGTACGAGGAGCAGGAGCTGGAAGTCCTGGTACGTGTCTCACAAGGCGGTGAGCGGGGGCACACTTTAATTGGCACTGGGCAGCTGGTATTGGGTCGTGGGCGGCACAAAATTGGGGGCTCAGAGGAGGTGGTGCTGGGAGAATAGGTCTGGGAGGTGGGGAGGGACTGGCTGGCTCCAGCCCACAGGCTCTTTGGCGTGTGCTCAGCGAGCTCCATCTCCAAAGAGTTTCCACCAGGGTAGGAATGCGCTGGGGTTCCCAGACGGTTGCAGGCCCCTGAGGAAAATATGACACTTCGGCGGTCTAGCTCAACTTCCTGTTTGCAGACCCCATCACAGGAAGCAGACTTGTGGGACAACCCTGCAGGGAAACCATCCATGTCCTTTGGGGATGTAACAGAAAGACCTAGCTCCCCAGTGAAAGGCCTGAAGTCTTTTTTATGATCTCCCTGAGAGTTTCCTTTGTCCTGGGGGCAGACTAGTCTGTTGGCAAATAGCTGCTGTGATGTGTTGGGCAGACTGGGGGGGTCCACCCCTTTCTTGAAGAAGGCTC
The DNA here is from genome assembly GCA_029783805.1 of Acanthurus tennentii. Taxonomy (NCBI): domain Eukaryota; kingdom Metazoa; phylum Chordata; class Actinopteri; order Acanthuriformes; family Acanthuridae; genus Acanthurus; species Acanthurus tennentii. Next base: position 889,597 of record JAPZDZ010000010.1, read on the forward strand.
GGAGGCAGGAAGGGGACTTGGTTTTGTTGGTTCTTTCTACAGATATTGGGTTATCCATCTCCATGGCTGTCACATTGTCCTTATCCCTGACGTCCTGCTCATCCCCTGACAGGCACAATGAGATGGCCTCTTCCTCTGCCTGTGGTTCAACTTTGATCTGGGTCAACGGCAGCCTGCCCTGACCTGGCACAGCCCCACTAACGCTGCTCTCCTTTAATGTGCTTGGAAAACCTGAGGTACTGGTGTCTGAGGAGGTGTCATTATTGTGCTTGTTGCAAGCCCACTGGTATTTCCTGTACTTAGGGCATCGTGGCAGGTCTGATGCTCCATGCCGATCAAAGTCCAGCCGGCCATCCATGAAGTTACTGGGAACGGCCATTGCCAACCGATCACCATCAGGATGTCGAAAGGAGGTGAGGGTGTCAGAACATCGTCTCACCCTCGGGGAGGTGGGCCTTTCCACCTCTGACTGCATGCTCTCATCCTCTGAGTTGTTCACCTCTGCAGCCACCTTGTGGCAGAGCAGCAAGCTGTCCTCCTCTCTGCGCAGCTGAGCTTCCAGGAAGCGAAAGCATGAGTCCTCGAGGTTGTGCATGCGCAGGAATTCAGCACAGCGGATGACCTCCTGGATGTTTTCTCTGCTGAGTAACAGCTTAGCAGTGTAGGCAAACTGCAACAATGGGGCGAATCCCCTGGCAGTGACCTGCAAAAAAACAGGGAAATTGCCAGCATTACCATCAGCACAGTCATTGTTCAGAGCACTCGGAGTGTAGTGAGACAACCCGACAGCTCTAACGACCAAAAACAAACACTATAAAGCACCATTTAATCTTTTTATCGGGTCAGCACTGAACATTCTACACAGCAGTAAATAAGAACTGGTGCTTTGGTGATGTTGGTAGGTTGTGTGTCCAGCCTCATGTTTATAATGACCTATGGGACATTCCAGCAGTCTACCACTGTCTGTTTTGTGGTCACTACACTGGTTTTACCCTCACACACTCCTGTATCTTTATTGTATTTGCAAAACCTTATTTATCTCAGGCAAGATGTCTGAGCACAAGTGGATTTTTATATTTTTTTAATTTTAACTGCTGCCTTAATTGCTAAAAAGGCTCAACAGAGATCTTTGTGACATGTTTAGTGAATTATACCTAAGGCCTTGTTTATATGATTTATCCCCAGTATGACGACTGACAATCAATTCAAAGAGCTTTGGTACCAAGCTAATACTTTTTTTTAACCATACATGACTAACACTTTATTTAAAAAGGTAAGCCCAAAGTCTTTTGAGTTGAATCTTGTTTAAACACAAGCAGCCTAAATAAAATGCTCTCAGTCTGCAGTCCTGTAATTCAAATCCCAAAACAAGTAAATAAAATTATCTATCTAACTGCACATTCAAAGTCAGCTACTGGCGCTTTATAGCAAACTGTGGGTGATATGTACAAAATGTTTAGAGTTGATCTTATATTCCTAAGGCCCTTCATTAAAAAACTGCTTTGCTTACAAGTTTTGCCTTTAGCACATTCATGACATGAACATGTCTAGCGGTGCTCCGAACTGTTTGTGCTCTGAACAGGGCACAACCCTGCCTCACTTTCTGTGTCAGTGCCCTGCATCCTCAGGTCAAGTGCCTGTAAAGCCTAATGGTTTGTAAGTCTACGGCTTATCCCCGTTGTGGCCATGTGGCGCAGGATGATAGAGGGAAGCCTTCCATTTAGACTTAATGCCAGATAATTAGGTAAACTCCTGAGCCTGCAGAAGTCCAGGCCGCCCCTCTGCTGCTGTTGTCACTGAGCACACAGACGAGAGAAAGGAGCAAGAGGAGCTGGCTTTAATGCTGAGCTTGTCTGCTGTTTGGAGATCAGCGAGTGGTTCACACTAGGTTGCATTCAACACTTTACTCAAGCTCTAGCACCCAATCCCTGCAGCTTTATCCCAGTTCATTCTCTGGTGACAAACAAATTACTGTTAGGCGCTTGGGGAATGCAATCAAAACACACACACAGAAAAGGTGTGCCTGCAAATGCAATAATAGTAGGCTCACTTTGAATCTTGGATGGCATTGTTTACTCTACAAAGAACCTTTTCAGAGGCTGAGCGATGTCAAGTCTTTCTTACAAGATTTAACAGAGGTTTGCAGGTGTAGGGGATAAGCAACACAATGTTGTTTTAATGAGCCCACTGTTTACGCACTGTTTTGCTGCCTTTGTTGGGGGAATGAGAAGATGAATTACCCTAGGTGGAAGAGTATCCACTGCATAAGCACTGCAGCAGCTTCCAAAGGTCCACTAGTCTCTGCCAGACACCCTGCTTGTAAAACAGGATTTTCCCTCCACAGATCAGGCTTCAAAAACCACAGAATTTACTCTGTGGATTTTTCCGCCTGGAAAAACAACTAAGCAGTATGCATGAGGAAACAAAAATATGTTAGTGAAAAATAGCTTGAGGTCATCCGAGTGAGTCTAAGAAAGCCTTAAATCATCTGTCTGTTTGGGTTTTCAGAAAGATGAATAAACATGTGCATTAGGTAGCAGCTTTTTGTCTTTTGGAGGTTTTAACCTAGTCATGCCAGTACCTCAGTGACATCTCCCTTAATCATTTTTCAAAAGATTCTGTGTAAACTACTGATTATACATACTGGAGACTCAAAACTCAACAGCACAATGGAGGATGTTACAATTTGAACGGGACATGACCTTAAAATAGGGATGTGGATTATGAAATTAAAAAACAAATAGGAGTATTAGAGCTTTAAATTTTAAATGCCCAACCTGACTTTCACCTCAATTCAATGATCTGCAAGATTATGTGTCAGTGCAACTGTACTGAACAATCTCTGGATTTAAACTGTGGCCAGTAATCCTCCCTAATATTGCTCTAAGCACATGTTCAACTGTTCAACTGTACTTGTTTCTATTGATCTTTATATAGTATACTTGTTATTAGTTTCCAAGGTGGCATTTTGGAATTACAGGAATCTTCTTTGACAATACAAAATAAAGGAAACATATGTTGTACTTTTACTAATTTAATTTTTCATATTTTAATTTTTCAAATTTAACTGTTCAAGTTTGTCATCTGTATAAGAATGTATATTAGATGTGGGGTGAATTTTTCCCCAATTTTTTTTAAACATGGATAAAATAATTTAAAGTCTAGTTACACTCAGGAGCCTTTTCTAAATCTTTAAACCAAATTACACCTCTAACTTTTGGTTTTTACATGTATTCCTAAGGCTAGAAATAGTCAAATTTACATTAGCTTAAAAATATAGCAATTGGTGTAAAACTCCAGGAAGATTGCTTGAAACTCCAAATTTCCCTGATATATCCAAAGGAAATGACTTCAGTTCCCTCAGTTGCAGCTTTAGTCCAGTTCAGCTGAAGACATAAAAAAACATCAAACCAGCACCAACCAGAACAGATGGGGTCACATATTTTTGCATACAGCTGTAACGTAATATAAGACACTATGTGATGCGACCACAAACACTTTATTTATGTATTTTTTGTGCTGTGAGGTGCACTCCTGATTCTGGCAATTAAAGCTCCATCCTTCTTGTGTTAACCCCGTGTGCATCCACAGGCTGCAACCTCCCAGCATGCCTCTGGTTTAAAGCACCTCGCAATGAGCTCTGGCTAACAGACAGCCAAACAGCAACGGGCATATCAGTCATTGTTAAGAGGAAGCTGCTGACTCCATATCTGCGAGGGGGGATGGTGGGCGTGTGTGCGTGTGCCTGTGCCAGAGTAAGTGGGTGGGTGGGAGTGTGTGTGTGAGAGTGTGACGGATTGGGGGGAGGGTAGAGGCTTTTGACTGGACTATCCGTTCTTCTGATGAGCACAGCACATCCACTACACTACTGCTGCAGCACTGCTCAGATACACAGACAAATGAATAGATACAAGATTCAGTCAGTTGTCATTCTGAAACATAAGGTTGTACAATGAAATGCAGTTGATTGTCCTCTCATGCTAGGAAAACAGGTAATCATGAAAATAAAGTAGTATTAAGAATGTTCATGAGAACAAAAATTATTTTTTAACATTTTAATGTTAGGGATACGGTTGAGAAATCTCACAGTCTGAGGATAAAAGCTGTTTGTTTCTAGTAGTACAGCAGCTGACACTTCTATTTCTTTCTCCAGACGGCAGCAGGGTGAACAGGTTGTGGCTGGGGTGGGTCCTGTCTTTATTATCATTTAGGCTCTGCGCAGACACCTCACCTTACTGATATCAATCACGCTCAGAGATATCAGTGAATATTTTAATCACCCGCTGCTGCAGAGCCTTCCTGTCCTGTGCTGAGCATATCATATACCAGTTTATGATGCTTTCAATCTCTCCTCTGAAGTTCACAAAACTTGGCAAGGGAAACTTGGTTTCTCAAAGCTTCCCAAAGCAATAAGTCCGTTTCTGAGTGTTACTTCTTTGACTTGATTCTTGAATAGACTTAGATAATAGATCTTTTAGGCTGCTGACTGGTGTTAAAGATTCCAAGTCATGTTGCTGGTGCAATGATCTTAATGACATTAATAAACCCCCTTTAGAGATTTATTTTTGCACATTGAAGAAGTTGGGGCACTTCTGACACACAGATAAGAAAAGGAATGGTCAAAATCATGCAGCAGAGTAAATGATGTCCTGACGATTAGTCCCTTTATGAGCCAATCTTTCAAAATAGTGGACTCCATGTTTTCCAAAAGCACTTTGTCATCAGACCTACTGCACTGTAAATCCTCTTGCTCTTCAAAGTTTATGCCCTTTGTAAAGCAGTTCTTTTTGGTTTGTTGTCTCCAAGCTCAAGCTGATGACATCAGCAATGTTTACCCAGACTTTTCAAAGTGTATGCATAGCCAAGGACAACACTGTACAACGCTGTTTTTTCAGGTCTTTATACAAATAAACTCATCGGCAAGTCTCCTGTCACACACACACACACACACACACACACACACACACACACACACACACACACACACACACACACACACACACAAACACATACACACAAACACACATAAGTAGACATGCTTCATAAAACAGACTGCACAAAAAGTACAGCAGAAAGTTCTGCTTCAAGGTCCCTCTGAATACACTTTCATAATGTCACTTTAAAATCTCTGGTTAGGATATAAATGTATTATCCTACTTCAATTCTGTAAAAACCGTAAACCCAAAAGAGGCAGTTTTTAAAATAATGTAGATTTTTTACTTTTAACCAATAAAAAACTACATTTCTGATGTACAATATTTTATGTGGATCAATAATGACAAGTAAACAACTCCTGCTTGTAATTGGTCGATAAAAAACAAGTAAGTTCGATAACGTTTATCGTTTACACATTTCTAAAGTAAATGCATATTACAGTAAATAAAAAACTAACTAACTAACTAACTAAATAAATTATGCTGACCCTTAAAGTTGCTGTGGACATACCTCAGTGTTCACTATGTTTTTGGTTAACGTTACTTCTCTACTTTAAGTGTAGTTCTGTAGATGCAATGCACTTATATTGTATGTGTGCATTAAGAACTGACATAATTAAAATCATTACTATTCGCGGACACAGCCATTAAAAAGAAGAAAGCAAAAATCTCCAGCAACCAGAGCAACTTTCAATCACCTCTTTTCAAGTACACACATACACACACACCCAGTTAACTGCCGTGAATCGAGCCATGCCGACTGTAATGGCAAGGCAGTACAAAGTAAAGTAGTACTTTAAATGAGGCTGGGTGGCCAGCCGGCTGCATCCAAGGCTGCTGATAAACAGCAAAGCTGCTGGAGGAAAAGTGCTGAGCGTACCAGGGATCTATTTTCAGCTAGTATCAGCAGTTGCTGCCTGCGGGAGTGCATCTTTATGTGTGCCCCGCACCATATGTGATTACTCCACTGTTACAACCAGCACAGCAGCCTAATGAAGGAAAGCGTTAAGGGAGCAACACAGGATGGAGTGAGGGAGGGGGTAAATACTGAGAGAGGACGGACGGAGCACAGAGAAGAATTAGAAAGGAAGGGAGACAGTCACAGCGTAGGAAACAAACTGTTAAAGGAAGAAGAGGAGGACAGGGAGGATACACAGAATGTTTCCTGATCGTTAGCTTACTGCCGTGACATTTGAAGTATTTCAGCTGTTAGCAGCACTTAGTGTATGAATTAAGACAAAGAGTCAAATTCATCAGTGTGACAGATTGGGGCCATTTTGGGCTAACACAGTCCTGCTTTGCGTCTGGAGCCGACAGGCAATAGCATTACAGAGCAGGAAATTAAAGGCAGTGACCAATGGCAGACCATGGACGATTCGCATGACATTTTTAGGAAACCTGCCAAATATCCTTTCATAAACAGATTGAGCAATACTACACCATCCTTCCCTCTCTTTCCTAAATCCCACACCCTTTCTCACACCCAGTACTCCTCTCTTACATCGGCCTTTCCCCTCTGTAGAGGAGAGGGCTAATTTATGCAAATGTTCAGTGAATTCCTGCATGTCATGCATGCTAATGAGGACATGGCACGGCATGACAATGGAGTGCTTCCCCACGCAGGAGACAACACTCCATATCCACTGGATGAAACAGCCGACGCTTTAACATCAGATCTGCTGAGTAACCTGACATTAACCTTTGTGTTCACAGACAAACAATAGGGAGCCTGAGTCAGAGCACTAATGGAAATGAAACAGGCGCTGTACTGTACGCTGTCGTGACGCCATTGTGGGTTAGGCAGTTATGCTGGAGGAGATGACAGGAAATGTGCAGGGACAAAGGCCTGCTGCAGAACAGAACAGCTCTCGGGCCAAAGTCTTCTATAAAGACATTTGAAGCAGACGGTCAGTAGCTTATGAACCAAACAGCTTGTATCTGTCCTACATCTTACATCAGAAAAATGATACACTGCGACATTGTGAAATTACTGGACTAAAAATCTGACACCACTTCCTAACAACAGTGCGAGCAAGCAAACTCTGGTGAATTGAATGTGAAAATTTGTCCAGTTA
>JAPZDZ010000010.1:903109-921063 GCA_029783805.1 Acanthurus tennentii
AGAGATGGCTTCCTTATACAACAGAGCAATCCTACATTTAAACTGACATTAAAACTAGACAGTTGCAATTTACCTTTAAAGATGTATTCTTTTGTTAGCTACTAGTCATAGCGAAAATTAACAACAGTTAGAACAAATTCAAGCAGACTTCTGCCAAATTAGTGTAACATCAGTAAAAAGTTCTGAAAATGAAATTAAATAAATTTTTTGTGTCACTGTTTTTTGTGTTTTTTTTTAAGTGAATATGCACATTTATTGAATATAAGTGTTTTAAAGACAATTTTTACTTTTCAGGGACACATTTTATTGTAATTCCCCTTGCGAAAATATAAAGTCAGTGTTCTGGCCTCTAGGGTTCAAACAGAACATCAGGTCAATGTTCACAAATCTGTATTTTAGACAGTTGTCATAACAACTGTAGCAGCGTTGGCTGAGGCTTAGCGGGAAAGTACTGGTTCAGGGATTTTTCCTGATCAATTACTTGTGAAACATGAAAGATAGCAACCACACAGTGTTTTCCCATCCTATTACATTTCAAAAAGCCTCCCTTGTCTTGTGTGTAGTTGTCAGTGTTAGTGATCCATCACAGTCCAAACAAATAATGCTCATGATCAGTCATTTTTGTGCACGTTTAGCGTAACTTGAGAAGATCAGTAAGGCACAGCGAGGTGCAGCACAATTTACTGTCAGTCACCAGAATTTGATTTCCTTTGTGGATCAATGTAATGCATAATGAATTAGTTACCTGTCAATGTATGAGTTTATATATATTTCTCTTGATCCTTTTGTTTAAAGCATGTGAACACAAACCTAACCGCAACTTAAAGGCAACCATGCATTTTTATTTATTTATTTTTTTGGCCTGGACCAAAGAACCTTAACTAAACTGAGAAGGAGCCCTAAGATGGTTTTTTCATACAAACACATATGACTGACCAAAGGGGATGAGAGAAAAAGGCACAATTACAAATCCATCTGCTGCTTAAGCACCAGGGACAGCACCATGGATTTATCAATACACAGCACAGATAGGCCACTGATGTTTCACAGCCATGGTCGAGGTCATGGATCCTAACTTTCACAAACCACAGTTAGATAAAAATAATCAATGAATCAGGCAGACTAAACCCAAATATTCAACTTAACAACCCCTCAGCCGCTGCACACTTTCTGCTGCTAGACTTGGAGAGAGACAAAGCACGTTTACATGGGGATACATTTTGTTTACTTTGCTAACAAGGGGATGGAGTCCCCCCTCATACCACCTACTTTGTGTTATTCTTTGCATGCATCATTCCTGGCTTGTTCATTGATGCATTTCTGAGCCTGGGCCTGGATTTTGCAACCAAAACAACTTGTCAGTTTTACTTCAGAAGACATCTGATTGCTTTTACATGTGCTAAAATATAATGGAGACACAACACACTGCTGTTTATTCATGGCAAAAGGCTGCATTCTAGGTTGTTTCTTTTTGCTTGAGGTTGAGGGTGGATAGAGGTCTTTATCGTCCAGTTCTCATACTTCATCAGCATGTGTTTGGCTGTGGGTGCTAGAGAAGGTGCAGAAAGCCTGGTTAGTGTTGCTTTTGTTCTGGTGTCAGTGGGGAGTTTTAGGGTTGCATTGTCTAAAAGTCTGCAGCAGTTCCACCCCTGCAAGAGAAAACTGTCATGCGTGTTTAATGGACGTACCTCTTCTGGAAGGCTAACGACCAAGCCATTCTCCGCCTGGCCCACCAGCGCCTGGAGGAAATACTCGCTGCAGGCGGCCAAAACAGCCCGGTGCCCGCGGAACTCCTTGCCCTCCACCAGGACAGTCACATCGCACAGGATATCCTGCTTCCGCTGGTCGTTGAGGCAGAGGAGGATATTGGTACAATGAACTGTCGACTCATACACATACATGGGGGCTTCAGGCTTCTCATCCACGGACATTCCGCTCACGCCCTGGAAATAGAAGCACAACAGAGGGGGGTCAGCTTACAGCTGAACCCAGCAAGCGCATACCGAAGGGCTGACATCAGCCCTGGCGGTCTGCTGCAGCCAGCCCTTATGATTCAACACATACAGGCCCGACTGCTGCTCTCTTCACGTGGTCAGTCCTCCTTTAACATTTAAAAGCCAGCTAAATGTTTGTGCATGCTCCTGCTCAGTGTGAACCCATGTATCCTGACATAAATCACAGAAGAATAGTCCACACATTTCTACTAATACACTTCCAACAGCAAATTCAAATCACATGCACACCCCCCCAGCTAATAACAACAACAACAAATAAAACACACAGAAAACCCTTCATTTAAAAGCCAATTACATTGAAATTAAAGTAGAAAAGAACCTTTAGAGTAGAGTGTGCTGTGCTTTTGCTTTCAGAGCTCCACATGTGTTTGTAATATAAAAAAAGGGCTCACTTAGAAAGACAGAGTCTACAAGAAAACATCAGCTGCAAAAGAGAGAACATATAGGTACAGAATCAGCTTATTCATAAGATAAGACCCCAGATGACAGCAGAGAAGTTGATCTCTTGCTCCAAGAATGGAAACTGGTGCTGTATCTTCAAAAGAAAAATAGCATTTTTTACCGTATGCTTTTAAAAACTCTGTAATTAATCAGCTTGGGGGCTCTGGGTTTTAAATAAACTGTGGGCCCTTGTTGAGTGTCCAACTAACCTAGGTTAGCCATGTCCTGACTCCAGCCCCTCTCATCTTTCCCTTTGAGAGAAAGCAACTTAGAGTATTTGAATTAGTTCTTTAAACTTTCTGAATAAATATTGACACAGAGACCCTCTATTAGATATGGCAGAAAGAAAGGTAAGATTGCAAGAACAAGCTTACTGTCTAAGTTTTACTGGTCTTAATTTTGCTTAAAGTGCCACAAATAATTGCCTGGTGAACAAGCTGGGTGCAAAAATGGCAGGTGCCCTAGGCTCCCAGACCCTCAGGGGCATCAAGGCTGTCATCCACTGAGCCCAGATGGTAAGTCATTCTCAGATATTTAGGAGCACTTGCAAAACCATCCTCAGAAAAAGGGGAGGACACTGTTGTCTTTTAGCATCTCTTCAATGCATTTGAATTCTCAGGTGTATTCCAATAAATCCCATCAAATAGACACAGTTTTATGATCTGCTCTGACTCCAGCTTTATTGGCGGACTGGAGTCACTTTAGATCAGCCTTACTCAACTCTTCCATCAGAACACAAACCCCAAGAAGGGAACACAACAGCACATGTCCCTGATTTTCCTGCCAAATGTTCATCTTGCTCATCCCGTGATGACAGACGCACAGCTATCCTCCCTCAGAGAGCCCACCAGACACACACACACATGCACATACGCACACACACAACTTTTAACAAAAGACTGATATGAACTTTACTACTCTCTGTCATCTGCTGACACGTAACCACAGCCCTGAAACACACAGACAGAAAAACCACAATAATTTAAGAAAACCAGCTGACATTTGCAATGTTATCTGCCTTTAGTATCTGGCGGAGGTCTTGATTGAGTAGGAAAGAAAAGACCCTTAATAAGAACATAAGTCTTTAAACTTCTGAACCAAAACTCTTAGCGTGATAGTGTGCGCTTTCATTGAATAAAATGACATTTCAGTGTCAGTGTCTTGACATGAGGTGACTTTGTCCTTTTGTCCTATTTTCTAGCAGGGCTGCAAATTAGATTTCCTCAGAAAAGTTCCCTTTTTTTGTTGGCTAGCAAGCTATCAGACAGATGCAGAGGTCTAGCAAATGTGATTACTCATATAAAATTAAATAGATCTGTTCTAAATGTGACCTCTTTATGATTTGAGGGAAAATAACCTACAATTCTTAATGTTGTATAACTTTTGCTGCATTTGATGAACATTTTATGGGCAATTGGGGCTCCTTATATATGGTACTGGTAATAAAATGAAACTTCTTTTTTTGTACATTTTTGTTTGGTAAACTAATGTAAAACATATAACACCTTAACTCTCAAGTGTTGGCATTAACCAAATTACATGTTAAAGAAGGAAGCTCTCAGTGACTCATATTTTTATGTATGAAAAATGCTTAGCAAGAGGGGAAGTGTAACTGAAAATGAGGAAGCACAGCTAACATTCCTTTGGCGGCTAAAATAAATAAAATTTAATACACTGATGTGTGCCATCACTTGCCATTAACACAACCATTTCTCCCATCATCCAGTTTTCTCAGAGCCAGTGAATCTGCTATCTACACACACTTCAGACCTCAGGAGAGGTGGTGGGAGTGTGTGGATGGTGTGAGTGTCGCTACTATAACAAGTGTGAAAATGGAGACTCAGAGGCGTCTTCACCTTGCAAATAGAAGCAGCTCCCGTGTTGTGAAAACAGGAGCCTATCACTGTGTAAATGTAGAAGACACGGGATGGAAATGCAGTGAAGAAGAGCTCTTAACACTACAGGTGATCAGCTGAGACTCATTCACAAGAACACCTATATGACAACTTTAAAATCCATTTAAATTAGCCAAAGCAACTTCTTACATCTAATTTAAATCTTGATCAAGTTCAAGGTTTGCAGTGAGTCTGGCAAACATCTGGACAACATCCACTGAAAATCACCTGAACTGGAAGCCAGAACCAATCAGCCAACTATGATGTTTTAGTTGCTGATCTAACTTTACTTTTTAAAAATCTTAAATTTCACAACCGTCTGCATAAGCCAGATATTACAGATGAAACAAATGACTTAGCAAGCACAATGACCTATTTTTGACCTCAAGTGTTCAAAGAAAGTGGATTTAGACAGTCGACAGCATTTTTCTTAACAATCAGCGTCTCTAAAAAAAACAGACACAAAGTCTGATCACAGCCCAGTGAATTTTTTTTTGTCCAATCAGGTGCAGGAAGGAGTCATATTGATGCCTTAGCACTGCAGAGCACTTGTCAGTCATCTACTATCTACTGAACAGCCCACTACAAATGACGTCTGAAACAAGCACATGCACACTGAGCCGAGACCACAATGAGGGAAGTGAAAACTGTGGGCTGTTTCTGTGAGACTGCATTGAATCTGAATTGCATTTAAGTCTTTTAATATCATGCAATTTGTAGATTGAGTTATTTACCTGTGTCAGAAACACAGTTTAACTGGAGCAACCTACTGCTACAACAAACAGTCTGCTGTGGGGGCTGTTGTGGAACAACTATGTCAGTCCAGACTCTCCTGTGGTTCTGGCTGGTTCAACTGTTGTATAATTTGCTTATTTCCACTCAACATTTCTCAGTTGCTTTCACTGGTCTTCCAAGAATAATGTTTCCAGATGCGGTTACGAGGTTCAGAACAATCCAAAAATGCTTTTTCTACCCGGGAATTCACATTCGCTTTACATGGGCTTCAGATGGTTTGTTGCAGTGGGAGGAAAATGCAAGGGTGACATATACACACATACTTGTACACACACACACAGACACACAGACACACACAGACACACACACACACACACACACACACACACACACACACAATCTCATACAGTCAGACACAAACCCAGACACACACACACCACAAATAGCAGGTTGTGGCAGAATTCTGATTAGAAGTGCTGATGGATGCAAAAGGTTTCCTTTTTCTTTCTTTTTCCTTTTTTCTTTTTTTTTGTATCCCAGGGTCAGTTGTTGACGGCAGCTCTTTCTGCCACATTAATACACATGCTGCCAACCATCTTGTGAGTTGCAAACATTCCTGTGTAGATCAAAAGCACAGTGGGATGGTGATGAGCACGCTCCAGCAGCGGTCCGAGCTGACTTCAGGGTTTACCGGTGGCTGCTCCTGGAGCGAGCCTGCTGATCTGAGGGAGGCTGATGAAGACTAATGTGGCTAGAGACCTGTTAGCTGTGCTCGACACATTTCAGCAATTATGCTTGTGGAGCTACGATGCACCACTAAAAGCCAGTGTGCTGAGCAGCCCACACAGTGCCATTCTGAACAGACGGTGCATATAAAAAGGAGCTGTAGATAACATCCTGAATTAAATGATCACTGTCACATCTGTCCTGTCTGTGCTGACTGTACCTGCTGCTGCCTGACTGTTGCCCTTGATCAGATTGATTGCTTTTAATAAAGGATTTTACCACTATACAATAACCTGCAACTGGAGGACAGAAACACAATTTAATTCCTTGGCTAACTGTATTGAGAATTAATATGTTTCTTTTTGTTTTTTTTGAATTTTATTGCTTAGGAGGTCATCTTTTCACTGCAGAAATGCACCACTCTGGAGCTCTAAAGGGTGTAACTATGTCTATAATGTGTCAAACTGTCAGACATTACATCCATTTCACTTAGTCAGTCTACTGTGGACACAAATTTCTTCCACTCATTATAATCTTCAGTTAGCATTAAATTAATCTCTGAGAAAAGATCAACATCAGATGATGCACGTGTACTAACAGAGCTGGAAACAAGATGTGGTTAGCCAAGCTAAGTACAACGAAATAAAAAACATACACTCACCAGCACATCTACAGCTGGCTGATGAACATGTAGATTTCATTTCTTTTATTTCAACACAAAAAGAAATGTAAAATATGACAGTTTTTGGTATAAGGGTATTTACTGTGCTTAGTTTTTATGCTAAGCTTAGCTAAACACTCCAGCTCCATAACAGCAGTAACTGTAAAAGAATGTGAAAAATTGCTGTTCATATCCATTTCCAAGACCTCAAGATTCTCAAAAATACTTAATCTTTTTTGTTTTCATGTAAATTGTAATTCCAAATATGCTATTCATGCACAGAATTTTGCACAGTATCAAAACAGGAGAAATCCTCAATAGAAAATCGTCACCTTCGACAAGCTGAAATGAGCAATATTTGGCTCTTTGTCTTGATAACTGACTCCCATCACCTAAATTGTTGTTAATTAATGCCACTTCAAGCTATAAAGAAAACTTGAGATCATTTACAGTGTGGAAGTAGAAATAAAACTGTTTCTACAAGGTTACACTTGCGTATACAGACTTTTTTAAATATCTACAGCGCATGTCACTTTTTAACAAATTGTTAGCCATATTTTGTTTTCCCTTACTTAATATTTATTTATTTATTTCTTGCATCACTTCAGAAGAGGAGAAAAAACTAAGGCAAACAGCCAGTCAGTGAGTTGAGCAGGACAAGCAACAGGATGTTTGAGTCAGCTTTGGCCTGACTGTATCATATGACGTGCTCTCAGTTTGGGGACTTTTAAGTAGGAGGGGTGGGAGGGTGGGGTTGTTATGTGTGACAGTGCGTCATGATGTGCTCTGTGATGTGTGTCCTTGCTCTCTCAGGGTCTCAGCAGAGTAACTTGCAGGGTATTTGCGAGGAAGAGGTGTGGCTCGGTACATGGTGGAAGGAGAAATATAAAAGAGCGAGGGCGGATGTATGAATGCACATATATAAAAACATTTTCTTCAAGGTATTACTCTCAGAAGCTCTACTGCCCTTCTTCACGTCGGTAAAGCAAATTAATTTCTTTTAACATTAAAGGATAATAGAATTTATGACTACTCTGGTCTTTGAGCTTGAAACCCTTGACCATGAGAACAGCAGCTAAGAAAACAATCATCACTCAAGGTACACATACTGGCTTGTCATCAGGTGTTCAACCTTACAACACAGTCTTGCTTGGTTCAAATCTCGCCAATCATCATCTGCAGTTCCATCTTCATCTGCTGGTAGAGGTGATTGATTACAGGCAAAAGCTCAAAACCAAGCAAACCAGTCGACCTTGAGTTGAGACTATGATTTGTTATTATTTCAATCAAGCATGATGACATTGCCTAAGGTCACTGCTTGATTTGGAAAGCCACATTAATATAAGGCTGAGAGGGCGACAGTCATAAGCAGTGGGATATGTTATCTCTCATTGCACAGGCAAACTTTAGGTGCAGACAACTATGGCAAGGACAAAAAGTCAATGAAGAACCAGGATGTAGAACTGTAGAGTGTCATGGATGTTACAGCATCTTGGTTCATACTTTTTCTCTTCCTCTTTATTTTTATTTTATGAAAGTTAAGTTGGCAAATACAGTGTCATTATTATCAATTAAAGCAATGGTCATGATTGCAGGTAAAGAGTATTTTTTTAGAAAGAGTAAAATTGCTCCATTTCTTATTCCTAAGTCTAAGCAAAGCTTCAGATATTATCCTCAGAAGATTTCATCTTAAACTGCATTTTCTCTACCACTAGTTTATATATTTTTATCATTTTCTCACAGATTCGCGCATCAGACAATGAATCAGCATAGAGCAAAATGAAGCCCACAGGCAAATCATTAGCACCTGCTGCAAACCATGAGTTGTTGCAAACAACAAAGTCACAGACCGGAGGTCTGCAGCACAACTTACTCTGGAACAATAATTATAAAATCTCTTGAGTTATTAGGATGATTTTGTCCAATGGAAGGTACACGCAACATGACGGCGACACAATACAAACACACCCTGTGGCTCCATGTAATGAACAAGGTTTTGTCTCAACTGCTGCTGCTACAGTTTAATAACATTATCCATGAGCCAGTACAGTCAGAGTGAGACTAACATGAACACGGTGTCACTGTGCACAATTAGGGGGAGGAGTTCTTCCAAATGACTGTAATTAAATTGAGAATAAATGTGGCTTTAATTGGAATTATCAAATTAGGCCGTAGCAACAAATGACCTTGGAGCTGTTCAAGGCGGCAAATGTGAACATGGATGGTGAAGATGAGGATGAGTTGGTCAACTGAAGCCCTAATCTTGGGTGTGTATTAGCATGTGAAGTTTAAATGAAAATCACACACAGGTCTGCTATTTGGCAGTGTGTACCAGAGACATTAGTGCAACAGAAACCCTTCAGCTACAAAAACTGCACAAATATACTGCCTTTGAATGTAACAAGCAGATCGTATTTTTAGAGGGGTTTCAGTTCCTCAAATGAAACTATCTGCTTCCCCAAACCTGAGATTACTTTTTAAAGCAGTGTTGGACAGTGTGATAGTAGACTGATCTATCAGTCCATCTGACAGTTTTTAATACTTGGTCCACAGCAAGATATCAACATTATGAAATCAGTTTGATTAGTATTTAAATTCAATTAAAAGACTGTTAAATGCAAAGTGCCACAGGATTGTTTATTCTGACATTTAGCTTTTAGTAGAGATCTTTTCTGAACCATCTTCATTGGTTAGCAGGTCAGGTATGAGCTTAGGTTGGGTGTGCTTTTTTTTTAACTGTTAAAAATAAAGAAACTTTCTCTTTCACTCTGATTTTTTTTTTTCACTGTGTGTACAAATGATCAGAATCCATCCTGTGCTGCATGTACAGCTGTTATGCAGGTGGATAAAGCAAAAGAAAGAAAGAGGTAAGTAGAGCCGTACAATAGTTTGGTATACTCATAGTTACTAATAATTAAATAAAGCAAGTATATCATATTAGCCGTTTGGTAAGATTTAGGTGTCAAATTTGGCAGTTGCAGATTTGGTTGGGGGGTCTCATTTTAAGCTTAAGCTCTGAAAAACAGGAGAACCAATTTCCCACAGAGCAACTGGCAGCATCCTTTTATTAAACCCACTTTCCTAATAAATGCCGATGCCTATAGGTTTAATTGCTGACTTTCTGTTCTAAAGGTGCAGTCTTCAGACTGAGATAACTCCCTTACTTGCCGTGAAACTTATGTATTTAATTTAATGAGATTTTCAATTCAAAGGGTTGAAACAATGATCCAGCTCACATTGAGGATGGACTTGAAACATGTGCATATCTAGGAGTACAGTAGATCATACATTTAATGCACCTGAGGTGGTTTAATATTTATATCATATCATTATATTAATATTTTATCAAAAGGTGGTGCTAATCATGCCCAGGATGTTGCCTCTCTGCAGGACAAACTGCAGAGATCATCAGAAACGTGTTAATTGTTCATCAGAGAGATTGATTAAACAGGGATTGCTTTATCTGGGCTGTGATAGAACATGTTAATGAGGATGGAATCAGTTTTTTCAAATGCCTCCCTTGCTACTCTGCTATAACGGCCCCTCTCTGTTTCTTAGCTTCACACTCTTTGTTTTAGACTCTGGTCAAAAGAAGATTGGCATTTCTTATGGACCAAATTACCCAAAACAGGATGTGTAAAAACTTTGTGATGGGAACTCTGATTCAAGATTTTCAATTGAAAAATGATGTTCCTCACTGTTATGTTGCAACTCCAGTAAGACAATGTGGTTGTCTTATGGATTGGAACAGCCTTCTGACCTCTGTGGCTTATGACACCATTGCAAAACCCATTGAATACCATTGAATGTGCGCTGTCATCAAGACTAACAAGGCTGTTTTTGTCAGTTCCTGAGAGAGAAAAGGTTTCTTATTGCTCAATGTGTTTTTCATCTGCAACTGTTGATATTTCAGACAGACAGCATCATGCTCCATCATGGGCCAAGAGAGCAAGTTGAATTCATTAAGTACAATTTCCCTCTCACTGCCAGCATTAAGCCAACAATATTAAAACATATGTATATATGCATTAAAGGGCAAAAAAGTTGGTTCTCTACAAAATGCCAATCTTAGTAAGCGGAAGGAAGGCTGACTTATCTCTGCTTTGCAACAAGCAAACTGTAGCTTAGGAAGTAACTGAGTCATGACTAAAAAATCTGCAGTGGATTGAAATACAAAAAGAGAACTAATCTGTGAGTGTCTTTACAGTTTGAATAAGCGAGTGATGGATGTTCATTGAAATAAAGAACGTCTGTGGTGTTTTGGCACTGAGCTGGAATTTTTCAGCAAAGTTCCAGGGTCATTTTAAAGAAAGAAAATAAAGAAAGACGATACTGAGTCTATAAAAAATAATTTTGCATATTTGTTATAATGTGGGCCTTTGAAAGAGTGCTTCAGTAAATAGGTTTTTCGTTGTGTGGACTGTCAGAGCAGGAACAGGAGGGAAAACAACTCTTTGAAACACATAGCTGAATAGAGGAGGATATCACATGATGTGCGGGTGTGCACAGCAAGTGCACTTACAAACATACAGTGAAGTTTTGATTTAAGAGCTGCAGGGATGATCATTCTGCACTTTGGCAGTCACGAAAACTTGCACAAGTAAGTTACAAGAGAGTCTAAGCACCTGACAGCCTGCAGTTCACTGTCTGCCTGCTGTACACATACCAGTGCAATAGCCCCAATAGCAAATGAGCAATGCTGTGTTTGTCAGAGGCAAAAATAGGCAGAAGACAGTTAAGACTCATCAGCACTGATGTGCTGCACAGTGTTGTTCAGGGTGGGGCACCATGAAAAAGTTATAATGGTACATGAGGTGAAGTAGTCCATGACCTGTGCACCCTACGCCCCCCCACCCCCCCCAACCCCAGGCACACACGTTTTTCATGCATCAAGCTCTGTGTTTTGCAGCAAAACAAGGAACATAACATCATAACTGAAGTAAATCCCTCAGTTTAAGATTAAAAGGCGAGATAGAAGGCGAGCAGTATTTTGGGGCTTTCCAGTTCAACCACAGAGAGTTCACCAACACTCATAGTGGAGGCTCCCTATTCTCCACAGTTCTGATAAGGTAAACAGCCTTTCAGAAGGTCACTGGGTTGCTGATATTGATCCTGAGATAATAAATGCAAGACAGCCACGTCTCACACACGTCGCTGATACTCACAAGGCTCTGCTGATTACATGCTGAGGGATGTGGAAACATAATCAGAGTGTTTCTTTGTCATGTTTGATCACACTGACATGGGTGCTTGAATGCAAGTGCAGCACAATTAAAATCCAAAACATAAGTGTTCTCATGAAATACAAATAATATGCAAAATTACAAACAAATCTATTGCTTGAAAGCAAAATACAAGGTCCTTCACACTCCGTGTATGCAAAATGTAACAGGTAAAAGATTTTACAGTGTGTAATGTTTAAGAAGGTTCAAGGTAAACCTCACATGGGGGACACAGAGTCATCTCAGGCTGTGGCTGGAGTCGTCATGCTCAAGTCCATCCGCCAATGCATCAAATGCTTTTTGCTCCAGATAGAAATCAATAGTGTCTCCCTGCTCTTTCATCAAGACACTGAGCAAAAACAACACATCAATTTCTAATCAAGAAAGCTCAGCTCAGGCGTGGTGTTCATGCATAAGATTTAACTGGACTCCTGAAATTATGTACTTAATCTAATTTAAATTTCTAACGTGAAAAGGGATAATTTCTTTCTGTGATGCCCTTAGCAACACCCAGGTCGAGTGTGTTCAGGTGAATGGGGTAACTCAGGTTACATCGAGCCTCATGGGTGCAGCCAAGCTTCAGGCAGTCCATCCTGCGGTGCTCCTGCTGCTGACACTGATGAATGGGACCGGCTGTGAGAGTGAGCATCCACGTATATGGACCAGAGTGCACTCGGAGCAGTGCACAAACCTGCATCTATCTGCAATCGGTTTAATTAACACCGGAGCTACTTCATCTCCCAGCCATGGAAAGGTCCTGGCGGTAACCTTAACCATGTGAATCAATACTCAAACCATCGCAGAGATTTGCCTTTTAAAAGAAACAATTAGTGCAGAGCAAAAGCTGCATGGAACCATCAAAGACAGCCAGATTAAACACTAAGAAACTCATTAACACAGCAGCCGATATCTGCATTAAATATGCTCTGAGGCTTATGTCTTTAACATCAGGGAAACAAAAGACAACAAAAAAACAACAAAAGTGCAAAATGCCTTGACTGATGTTAAGCACACTAAGCTGGTTAGATTACGTTTCTAGGACTAGTCTTCAAAAATCTTGGTATACTTGTAGTGTTTTGCAGTTATATCTATCACAGCAACAACATGCACACAGCAATGAGCAAAATCAAGACATAAAACCAAGAATAATATTCAAAGTTATGGTTCAATATGCAGTCAGATCGGTCTTCCTTAAGCAAACATATTAACACTATCGAGGAACTTTTTGTAGCACTGAAATGCAATTAAATCAGTTTCACTAAGCCACCTGTTGCAAAGGACCAGAGCAGACTTATATGACTCAAGACTCCTCGTTATCATGTATTCAAAGTCTCAGAAATAAAAAAAACAAGCCTTGAGAGTGTCAGCTGCTAGCGTACGCAGGCATTCCCTCAAAACGGCATCAGCTCAGATCCATTCATCTTGTTATTCCAGTCTTTGCTCTCACAACTTTCTAACGTCTCTCACAGTATGTTACAGACAGTATCTGAGCCTATCAGTGTCTGTGGGTGGTGAGTATGACTGAGCAAGTGAGGTATGTGTGAGTGTGTGTGTGTGTATGTGTTTGTGTGATGGCATGCCAGAGTATTTTTGGGCTGCTTGCTTAAATGCAGCTTGCATGAATCATGACTTCCCACATAGTAGGTCAGTGAGCAGGGTGAGTCATATTGCTGTCTTATATGGTAACACACTGCACATGTGATAGAAACACTGGGGTTATCTATAGACTGGGCTCGCTGCCGTGTCTCAGGTCTGCCTTGGTCTTCAGATGATATTAAAACTCATTTGTCTTGGTTTAATTTACTCTTTTATATGTTTGAATGCAAATATTTTTTCACAGTTATAGTTGATGTGTGTTAATTTGATTTCCAGTTCTTAACAGCCTGCCCAACATTTTTGGTGTGCATCAGTATGTCTCAGATCCATTTGGTTTTTCTTTCACACAGACTTGCACTCACACTATCACAGCAGCCATACATTGCCACACAAATAAAGACGAGTCACACACAAGGATATATACACTAACTCTAGACGGAATCAGATAGAACAGCAGATAAGTATTGTATTGCCTACCTCACGCTCTATATCCGCACTGACAATGATAAAATTACACCTGCACATACTACATATCTGTTTGTCTGAACCTCTTCCTGTGCAATTGGCTGAATCAACAAGAAAACAAGTTTGGTGTTTCAAGACACCTCCAATCTGCAAGTACAAAAAAAAAACGCCTCACTATCGACACAACACACCCTAGAATCCCCACTACCAAGAGGGAAAGTGGCCTTTTGAGAGACTGGATTAGGATACGTGGAGTGTTTCAGCAGCCAGTGAAGAAGTAAAGCTAATTAGGCTAGTGATTGGCAGGCTAAGGGACTGCGAGCGTGAGTGTGCCCAGGACTGGATTATGTGCTGCACCGCTTAATGGGGCCTGGTGGAAGCCGGTGGAGTTGGGGGGAAGGGTTGAGGTGGAAGCCTTTTTTTTTTCTTTTGGAACAATAAATTCAGCGTGCGTGCATGGAGCTGAGACGAATTCAACTGTTCAATTTTGACAAAAAAAAAGTAACGCTCTAACCACTCATGGAAAAAGGCAAGTGGAAAGTCTCCCCACAGGAAAGAGTTGACACAGAGGCATCGCCCACGTCAAAACCTTCAAAAGCCACGTCTGTACGCTTGCATGTGCGTGTGGGTGTGTGTCTGCATAGCCAAGAGTTTGTGTGTGTGTGTGTGTATGTGTGTGTATGTGTGTGTGTGTAGGTATGAGTGGGCTGCTTGGTACAAGTCTGTTGATAAGGCAAAGAAAAGCAGTTTTTCACACATTGCTCTTATGTGTGCCACATCTCAAGTTCTTTTTCAAGAATGCACACAAATGCTTCTCTTGTTAAAGCTACATGCAGAAATGAGCAAAACCGAAGCAATGATATAAATATCCAGCTGAGATCAAAAGACCACAAACCCGGGCTGTGCAGGAGATAAAAGACAACATGTACTGATGTGACTGATTGTAATACACCCTCGACGAGCACAGAGACTCATCCAACATGTCTGAAAATTAAGAGCTTGAGCTGGACGCAGGAGCAGGGCTTGGACCTCTTCTTTTTCCAAATCAGATTCTTCCTTATTTATTTGTTTGTTTGCGTGTTTTTTTTTTCTTCACGGATCCAAAAAGGGTGACTGTGCAAAAAGCTGTCAGTCATTCTGGATGTTTGACAACAGCCCCAGCTTTTTCTCTTTTAATTAAAAACTGGGATTGTTTAAAAACTAATACGAAAAACATGTGGCAAGCTCAGAGGCGGGGCCAAGTCAGTGTTTTGCAAGTCATAAAAGTAATTTTGAATTCTGCACTTCACCCCAGTTTAGCAACCGAGTCCTGACTTACTGCTGACTGACTCAGGGTTAGCAACCTCAAATGTCAACAAGTCGAAAGCTGTCGCATCTCCCTCTGTATTTGCCGGCTGTATGTTGTGAATTTTGCTGTTCATTTCTTGTTTCCCGCCATCTACACTAACAAAATTATCTTGGTACAGATATAGTAAATGGTAAATGGATGCATTTATATAGCACTTTCCTAGTCTTTTGATAAATTAAAGCACTTTACAATAACCGACGGCATTCACCCATTCACACACACATTCTAACACTAATAGAAGGAGCGTCTATAGAGCACCAACCTATTCATCGGGAGCTCATACACACACAAACTGAACCTCCATCTAGAGCAAACTGGTGTTCACTATCTTGCATAAGAACACTGACAACAGACTGGATGGAACCATCTGAACTAAGATGATTTGTAAGATGACCTGCTCCACATCCCATAATCTAATATACATTTATCACAACTTTTTTTTTACCATTTAAACACAAGTTATTGCTGTTAAAGTCCAAGCTGAATCCTAAGTCTTTTTTGAATTTGTTGACTTGAGTTTAAGGTCATCAAATGTGTGAATCAAGTGTGACTCAAGTCCAAGCGGTGTGACTCAGGGCCACACCTCTGATGAGACTCTTGAAAACTCTTAAAGCACCTTAGTTACAGCAACAAATACAGTAAAGAGGATATGAAAAGACTGGTAACGTGACACACTGCACAGCAGTGCATGAACATGATTTAGTTAAGATGTACATGCAGGCATTAGAATTAAAAAACATAAACAATGACTACAAGTGCTATTTTCAACTTCTTCAAAACAGAATTAAATTTATCATCAGTCATAAACAATAAAAGTCATATGTTGTGGGGTAATTTTCTAGGTTGAAAGACATACAAAGGGTAGATGTGAGCAAGATATTTACAGAACAAAATAACACAGAATAAAATTGCTTTTTTTAAAGAATAAAATTTGACTTTTTATTCTAGATATAAATCTATGTTCTTTAAAAATTGACATTTGATACAGTTATTTTTTTCTTCTATAGCTCTGCTTGGGCTCTGAAAAAAATTACACTCAACCAATGAATGGACCTGTTGAAAAATCACCTCAGACCCAATGCGAACATCACTGCTGGCTGCAGCACAACGCAATTTCAATTACAGCAGGGTAGAGCTGTGTCAAAATAACAGTATGTTCTATGAAAAGTCTTAGACACCGTGTGACCACTGTTGACAAAGCGTCTGCTTGAATCTGTTGTATTCAGGTATTATACACCTTAATTCACATAAAGATGAGAGACCTGGAGCATTGGAGCAGGACTCTAATAAACCCAGTTAGGCGAACCCAGCCCTATTTTTATGAAGTTCTGTCACTCACAGTACATCATCAGTTGCATTACAGTGTTTTGTTTTCTGCCAAAGTTTCAAAAAAAAAAGAAGGATCCTTAGAAGGACTGATTTGATGTCAAGCAAAAACACTTAAAGCTTAGGCCTAGATTTGAAAAGGAACTTTCAAAAGACTTTTAAAAAAAGGAAATAAATCAGTGCTTATGACTGTCATTCTATCTTTGACTGCGAGTGTTAACATAGTGATCTGTCACACTTTGAGGACTGAAACCATCTTGCTGACTGACACCTTGCTGGCTCGCCTAGTCTGAAGTAATCCAACAAGTCCCATAAAAAAACCTATATGTCATTGAGGCAGAGCTTGTCTAGAGAGCTGCTGAACAGCCGGCGCTGTCAGTTTTCTCCATGCTGGTGTGAGGGGCATGAGGGAGAAGGACGCGTTCACATGCTCCAACACTTGAAGCTGAGCATGAAGCTCACTCACATTACCCAGCCAGAGAATGGCCATACCGGATTGGATGACCCACTGGCAGCAGCAGCAGCCACACAGTGTTAGGGAGCTAATTTGGGAAGTGATGTGAGTGTGAAAATGCACACACACATACACAGGGGAGGGGGATGGACTGTGTGACCAATAACAGACCACAGTTGTAAGTGTACCTACACATACATTCTGCAACATCATGGTTTTAAATGACAAGATCTTAAAGCCTCAGAGAATCACATGGCTCAACGTGTGAGGCAGCACAGCTTTGCATCCCCTCTACCAATTACATTCAAACAGAACAACATCTAAAGCATGTTCATGTGTTCCTGAACTTTTACAGTTCAGTTGCAGAAAGGTATTTTACACTATGTAACCATAACCGCAGTCTTTCTCTCACTCTGACCAAGTGTATTACTAATCTAAACCTAGCAACCCAAGAAATGAAGCAGGACAGGAAGCTTGGTCTCTGGTTTTTAAGTCTTGTGCTTTCTAAGCACACCTTCACCATCCCCTCCTGCCTCACCTGTATCAGTTCTCTGCTGCATAGGAAGGTCATTTGATTTAAGAGAGCACTGTCAGTGAATGTGATACAGAATTGACATATATGCCAGGATACTTAAAACTATCTTTTTTGTTAAAAATTTGGAGGACACCGACTCCATAATTTTTTTTTTTTGTCATTGTGGCTGTTTTGTTTCCAATGCTGCTGAAAGTGCGGTTGGTGTCTGTATTTTACAGCGTTTACAAGTGTTGGTTAAGCAGTTAGTTATACAGTCGAGGTTGGGTGAGGAGGGGTGTGTTGCATAAATTAATTAGAAATGTATAAAAAGATGCTTAGAACAGTTTGTGTGTTTGTGGCAGACAGTGTTGGGACTAACACATTGCAAAGTAACGCGTTACTGTAACAGCGTTATTTTTGGCAGTAATGAGTACTCAAACGCGTTATTTTTTAAATTCAGTAACTCTGTTAGCGTTACTACATGATGCATTACTGCGTTATTTTACGTTATTTTACAGTCTCGGCTCGAGACTGAGAGAGCTGCAGTGCAGTGTTG
>JAPZDZ010000010.1:921163-932480 GCA_029783805.1 Acanthurus tennentii
AACTGAGTTACTTTTGAAATGAAGTAACTAGTAACGGTAACTAGTTACTGGTTTTCAGTAACTAGCACAACACTGGTGGCAGAAATACAGGGAGAAGATGTGTTTAGTAAAGTGTCAGTTAAATGCCAGAGTGTGTGTTTGCATGTTTGTGTGTGTGTGTGTGTGTGTGTGTGTGTGTGTGTTTGTGAGTGTGTCTCGGTTGCACGTGTTGGTGAGCGATGCAAGTAATATTTATACTATATGGGAACCGCTAATGCTTCAGCTAGATTGTCAGTTTATTTAAGCAGAGTGGAGCATAAAAATGCTCCTTGAAGTGACATCAAAATGAATTTGAATTATGTTATTAAACTAAATGGCTAAAAACATACAACAAAAAAAGTGATACACCTGTATATTCTGTATAAACTCCACAAAATAAGTTTCACAAAAATGTCAAATGTAAATGTTAAATAACAGTGTAACATTCAGTGTAATCTGATTAAAAAAAGACTGAATGTCAATGGTTTGGACTGATTAAAACTAAAATAGTTAAAGCTTTCTTTGAGTGAGACATGACTAAAATGCCCAAACTTTCATCTAGAGATCTGACACGGAACCAAGACTAAAAGAGAAAGCCAAACGAAACCAAGCAACACAGCTCTTAAACAATAATCTTGAAACCATCATGTAAAGAAAGTTGGCATTGAATGCTTAGTCAGAATGTTACTCTTGTTTCCTTAATCTCTGATCAAACACTTCCTTATCTATAGACAAAGTCTCAACACATGTGCTGCGAGATTTTTTGTCAAATGAAAAAAGGAAGTGAATGAGAATCGTTTTGGCACTGTGTTGATATCAAAACTATTAACTTTATGCAAAAATTCTGAATAAAACTAATTTGATTTGTTTGTCAAAATAGTGCAAAAGAAAGCTGTAATATTCCTCAGGATATTTATAAAACTCAATGAGAGAAATAGCCCAAAAGTTGCATAATTATCATTCATAAACTAGAGAATATTTGCAGCATTTAATTAAAATGCAAAGAGTCCTGTTGACAGCTGAGACTGGCTAAGTATGCCCTTGTATTCAAAAGGCTGCACTGAGTTAGAGAGATAAATGTCTCCAGACTGAAAAGAAGATATGCTGCCTGTATTGTGATGGATTAGCGTATCAATGACCCCGGTGCACACAACCACTGTAGCTGCTTCTACTCGTCCCTCTGTAATGTCAGTGGTTTTTCAAACCGCTGCTCTCATTTCACAGACTTCAGTGAAGAACATCCATCTGAATCACATGCAAGAGCTAGCAGGTTTCGTACAAAACAACAATCAGCTGATTTCAGTGATTTGAACATAAAAAGGTGATCTTTAGCTGATATGACTAATAAAACACAAAATAACATGACAAAAGGAGTCAAATCCAGCATTGCTTCATTTAAATGTGCTAGTCACTAAACTCTTCTTACGCATGTTATGCATAATATCGATAAATCAAATGATCTACTGTGAAGCATCAGTGCAGATAAAGGATCACAGGTCAGTCAAAGCTTTTAAAGTGCGTCAACACAACCTCTGACTACCTCAAATCAAGTGCGAGGGCACAAATTGAAAGGTTATGGTTTCGAGTGTGCGCAGAAGTGACACAGAGTGTGGTTAGTGGCTTTTGGGCAAAAGTCTTGATGACTCATCCAGAGAAGAGAAAGCACTGCTTACTGATTGGACTTCTTTTGCATGCCCAAGCAGCACAAGTCACAGTGGAAATATTCGCACAAAGTAGAGACTATATCACCAATGAACAGTGTGTCAGATGTTGTTTGACATGGCATTGTTTGGTTTTAAAAAACTAAACAAACATAAACTGGGTCCAAATACTCTTGCAAACATATATAAGCTAAAAAATACTCGTTGAAATTCCTTCAAACTGAGAAACCAGTCTGTGTCAATCTGCAGTGATGTCCCTCATGCTGCCTCTCTGGTTGTATTTAAGTACTTTTAATTCCACAACCTGTGACATCAACAGTTTTACTGTCATAGGCTGACAGAGAAAACAAAGTAGAGCTCAAAGCTGTCGCTGAGAAATTATGGTGTTTGGATTTCACCTGTGATTTATGTACACATGGGTGGGCCAGTTGTGTCATGCAGCCTTTAAAAAAATCTGTAAATCAGTGTTGCAATCTAACTATTAATGTCTGCTGTGCACTTTTTTTAGTCTGGTTGCTGCATCCTCACAATCACAATCACATAGAAAATACATAAATATACACATTTTCTACCAAGAGTAAGAGTATTTGGGAAATAGATGTATTTGCTTTCTGTCTTTGAGTGAGATAAGAGGATTGGTCAGCTATTTCATGTCTCACATTTGTTTGTTAAACACAAGCTGGAATAAGGACATAAGGGGTTAAATTCACTGAGCACAGAAAATGGGGGAGGATGGAAACAGCTAGGTGGTTCTATTTAAATTCAATATACCGATGAAAACCTCTAATGGTGTGTCTTATTTGTCTTTAAAAATTTGTAGAAATGACTGTCAAAGTTGTTTAACAGAAAAAAAGGCTTCTTACACATTTGAGATTGAGAAATGATGGTAAACTCATACACTACCTTTCCCTAAAACTTGAATTGTGATGTAATATTTGAATTATATTGGTCAAACCTCTGTGTTATTTCAAAAGATATTCTAAAAATTGTATTTTTCCCCCTTGCTGTCATGTTTTTGCGTTTTACTTCCTGTTATATTTTGGTAGGTTTTCTTTTCAAGTTTCTGCTGTTACTTCCTGTCTTTGTTTTATATCCCACCTGTTTTTCTTTATCACCTGATGCACATTTGTTTGTTGTTTCTTCAGTTTTTCTTTACTCAATTTTTGTTAACCTTTGTGCTGTTCTCTTAATTTTTGTTTGCCTTTGTCAGCTTTTTCTCTGGAAAGCTAACTTTTTATTTCATGCCTTTGAGTCCCACTTTGAAAACCTGAAAATTACATTTCACTTACCATTATGGTGTGAAGAAAAACATTTATGCTTAGCTTGGTGTGAGTAAATTCAGATTTGGCCTGCAAATACCTGTTATTATTTTTAAAAAGTGGTTGATTAAAAATGTATAGTTTCCAGATGTGCTTCCTTATTGGTTCTTAGCAAATATTCTAACTTGTTTGCACTACATATTTTTAATTTCTTGCAAGAAAAAAAAAGGATTAGTCACAGTATACCACTCACTTACACCTTGACAGTAACACCTCACTGAATGCCACTTGTGTGAGGCATCTAAAGGTTGCAAGCCACAGCTGAAGTAACTCAGTTACAGTCTGGGCTCTTGAGGGATCAATATTTATCTCTGGGGCCATTGATTTTGTCTTGATTAAAACACTGAACTGCAACAAGTTCAAGGAGAAAGAGCTTGAGAGCAAAAACAGGAGGTTGTTTTTGGACGAGTCACTCCCACAGAAAGCTGAGCGAACACCACTGACCACGGTTCAGCTCTGTACAGACACTAATGGTATATACACTGTGAAGCACATTTTTCACAGTATTGTGTGATTGATTTTTCCATCATGGCTGGTAATGACTGATTCAATAATCATTTGAAAGCATCATCTCTATAGGTGACACACACAGAGACAGTCAGAGTTCATCTCTCATCCTCTTCCGATGTGATTTATCTATTCTCACACCTAAAAAAATTAGCCTCAAATCAAGAGATTTTCAGGGCAATGACTAATAGAAACACTAAGCATATTGTTTGCAAAATATCTGATTTTTAAAATCAAAATAGTCATTCATCATCTGTTCTAGCTTGTAAATGCAAAAAACCCCACATTCTGCCATTTGTTAATGCTATTATAGCTGAGAGCAGCAAGGCTGACTGATGATAATGCCAAACTGAATGTTCATATCTCCATCTTTCCACCTCCTCATACAAATAAATACATAAATGTCTGTCAAAGGGAGAGAAGCCGTTTAGCATTCACCTGCTACAGTGTTAGTCATTTTCTGGATGTAAATTTCCCTTTTAGACCAAAGATGAAAAGAGTGACGGAGGGAATTTCTATGCTTGGTTTTATTCATCAGTCAATCAAGGGGGAATTATTGTAACTCATATGTAAATAATTTATTTTAAGTGGTTCAGCTTGAAAAACAATTTTCCATCAGTTTAAGTCAGGGTCAGAGAACTTTTCTGATTTTTCTTTATAGCTGTACTTACATTATACATTCTTATATTTTACATATTATTCTTCTATTTTATAATATTTTCTTTTAAACTTTGTATCGATGACTCAGACAGGCTAATAGTACCACGGACATGTTTTATTATTCTGTACTGACTGTAACTACAAGCAGTTGATTATGAAAGGCTGAGTCAGAGATTTTAAAAACTCTAAATAGCAACAGTATTTCCAAAAAAACTCAAAAGTGTCTACAAAGGTAGAGCTACATAGAATTGAAACTTAAAGCTTTGTATCTGGTTTCGGTTGTTAAAACAACACTTCAAGCTTTTTAGGCTATTAGGTTTTTTTTAGCTGCAACAACAAAAGTAGACATTTTAGACTGATAGTGAAATTAACCTCTTGAAATAATAAGATTTTAAGATGATGTGATGTTTGTTTTCCTCTCATTTTTCATTCTGCTCATTGCACAGCCAAGACTTCAAAGTTACTGTAATGCTGCTCTGTGTTTGATAACATGTTTTTATCCCACCTCATTAAATATTGCAGTTTTTGTCCCACCTTTTAGCTTCTGATAAGGACACACAAGGTGGCCTTAAGTGTTTGAGTCTGAAGTACAAAGCCTTTTTGCCACAATGCCTTTCCAAACACATGGCTGCCATTGTGAAACGGTTGCAATTTGGTTAGAGCATGAACAGGTCTGGTTCCCTGAATGACAGTCTTGGAACTTAATTGCTCTTTATACCTAGCTAATGCTCCTTAAATTATCTGGAGTTGCAATGATTTAGAAGTGACAGAAAATGAATTAGCATTAATCAATGATGTGATTTCATAATTTTCAGCAGAAATACCAAATATTGTCCCTGTTAGGATTTCTCTTATGTTTTTCCTCTTTTTAGCTCTAGGTTTTTTTTTGCTATGTTGACTGACCAAACTGAACACTTTTTAAGATGTTACCTTGGGCTTAGATATTTCTGACTCCAGTCGGGCATAACATCTACTTCATTTCATTAGTTTGAATGATCAAACTAATGAAATTAAGTTATATTGTATTTGTTTTGCAGGTTAATGGTATAGTTTTTGTGTTGCTGCTATGTTGGCCAAGACTAGTCATTTAAGTTTTTTTTAAATGACTAATCAAATACTGAAAAAATAACAAGGTTAACTGAGGAGAAAATAATCATTAGTTGCAGGCCTAATTCAGTCTACCTCCTGCCAGGAACACATTAGTGTCCATGTGCCACAGAACCGCAGCAGACAAAAGCAACATGTCTGTACTTTATCACTGCTTTATACCCATAAGTTGAACAGGTAAAAGGGTCCTGCTGCCCTGCACTCTATCTCACAGGTCATCCTCCTCTATTGCGCTCACTCAGCCTGAAGTCAAGTGCAGAACAAACATTACATGACTGACGAAGGAGGCCAACCTTCCTCTCAGATCAGTCTTGTGGAAACCTCTGGGGAAAAAAAGCAGACGCAAGCTGCTGCTATTTGCGGATGAGAGACAGCGTTGGCTGAAATGACATGTTGGACGACGGTCTGCGGGAGGACATTGGCTTTTCTAGTGGTGCACAGTTCTTGGAAGGTATGACTGATGTACATCTCCGCTCGAGGCCTCCTAAGAATTTTAGCTCGTCTGTGGCCATGCAGCTGCCACACAGTGGACACGGCCTACGAGACAGCCCCTCTTAAGCTCCAAGCAGGACTAAATGGTCCTTCTTTATCCTGCCTCTGTTTCTTGACCGAGGTCAACCTCTCTGCACACCACACATTACTCCCTGAAACGCTGGCAGACAGGACCGCAGAGAAATTGCCATTTGTTTGTTTATGCTTCAGACTGTGCACTAAGTCCCCTATCGTAAGAGGCTATTTTTAGCTGCCTAATCCTTGAATAGATTCATAATGGCTCAGACTGACCAGATGACAAAAATAAACATAAAAAAGCCTCATGTTATAGTATTCTGGGTTCTTGTCTGTTCTGTCATTATTTTTGCTCTTTAAATTTAATTTCCAGTATGAAAAAAAAGAAATCTCCGCATAGTGCAGCCACGGTCATGAAGAGTTTTGAAGTATGTATAATGCATGATGATTATGTATGATGAGTCAGAGCTCCTAGGAGGGGGAATTCAGCAGCAAGTGTTAAAAACAACAAGTTCTTCATGGGAAGTGTTTGATTAATTTCTTTCTAGACTGCTGGACGTGTCTCACACAGACCTGGCACATTCAGCTCGGCTAAGCAGCTAATCTGCTGAGCTGGGAGGGGACGAGCATGGCCACATACAGGCTGCATGAACCCCCCTCTCAGGCTTTTATCAGAAACAAACGCTTCCAACTGTCTAGAATCCTGCAGACAACAACGTAAAGAGGCAGAGCTGGGCCTCAACCTCTTGCCCTCGAACGCCACCCTGCTGAAACCTTAGTTGTACTTGTCACAAATCACAAATCACAACAAAAATATACATTACATGTTGTTTTTAACATCTCCACGCATGGAGAAATATGCATTTTCTTGATTGATAACTTCATCTGTGGCATGTGACTAACACACCAGTTGACAGTCAAACAGACAGCACTGAGTAAACAATGGATGATGCTAAATCATGTCTTTGCTGGCCTTAATACCACAGGAGAAAGCAGGACTTGAGTATTAGATATTAGTGTTTTGGATTCTTTTGTGGTTTGGGTTTAAATGGTTTATCTTGCACAAATTCACATGCTTTCCAGGTTTGTACTGGGTATTAACTAAATTGCAAAACTAGGAATCACCAACAAAGTATTTGGCTACATTTGAGAATTTTTCTGGATTATTGCCAATTTGTAGTTTTGCTATGATATCTACTACTTATGATCAAAGTGTATTTTTTGCGAAGAACTAAGAACACAGCAACATTGATTCCATAAAGTTAAGAAACATAAAGGTGTACAAAAGCCAGAAATTACCCAGATTATCTAACCATCTTAACTAGAGGTCAAATAAAAATCAAGTGCACCTAAAATGTCAGCCAAAGGGTTTTTTTTTTTTTTTTGTACAGGAAAACTGTGCACATGCAACTACAGTAAGTACAGTGAGTCAAAGCTGAAACAGTAAAAAAAAAGTTTTTCAGCATTGATGCCGGATTTCAGAAATTAACTTATAATATTTTTCAAAGGGGAAATGCAGCTCTTACTCATAAGTCTACAACTCTCTCAGTCTTTTAACAGGAAAAAAAACATCAATTCAAAGAAGCACTGTCACTGTTAAAGGTTGAACTCGCGGTGCTCATCTCTAACTATAATGGCTGATGATGTAATATGTAATGAAGGAGTAGACATGTAGAGCAGGGATAGAAGCGAATAGAAGAAGCAGAAATAGAATCTTTAAGTGATGCAGAGCTGATCTCTCTGCTCTACGATGAGATAAGAGCATGCACTCAGGGATAATGTGATAGCAGGTGATTTTTTTTTCTCCGGTAGTTGATGAATGGGTGCTGTTCCACGTGTGAGAAGTAGGTATTCAAGCCTAACCAGCCTCTGCCTCTCTCTCTCTCTCTCTCTCTCTCTCTCTCTCTCTCTGTCTCTCTCTCTCTGTGCACTCAGTCAAAAGTACAAATCATGTCCCACTTACATGTGCACAGCCTAGCTCGCTGCTCAATATGTTCTAATGTAAAGCGAGCCATCGACTTGCAGCCTACATGAGCTCAATAACTCGGCGGACACACATGCCTGCCTCAGCCACTGTGCAGACCGTAAGCTAGTTTAACCCCTAAGTGGATGGTGGCATTTTTTCTGCCTCTTACAGTGATGGGGGCATTGATCAGGACCACTGATTGATCAGGATCTGGCTTCAAAGTACACAAATGTTGGAAAATCTCTCCAGATTTCTGACTTTGAAACATTTTCTACATATAACACCTACAATGTGGGTATCACTTTTACTAGGGCCATCAGGAAATTAATCAATTATGCAATCATGTGAGACCACAATTGACTTGACAAGTCTTTTATTGGTTTTGGGGTTTTGTTTTTTTTCTTTTTAGACTTCTTTTTAGAAGAAGGTGTTGAATTTCACATAAAGAAGTGTGTCATAGTCAAACTGAACCATTCACTGACTAAAAGTGTGATCATTTAAATGATGAGGCTAGTCACACATACCTGGGTTATTATGGTAAGCTACAACTGAAATGAAAGTGGATACAAGTGTCAGAAACTAATAAAAATGACACACTTTAATAAAAACGAAACTATTGACTGGTTATAGAGCCAACTCAAGTGGAACAAAAATGAACAGTAATTCATTTTCAGTCTTCAGTTTTTTTTTTAGCAATATAGAATCAGGTATATGTCTCAGCAAGGTTTCACAATTCAAAGAAATTTGAAAGAAAAAATTACACTTTGTCAATGTGTTCTGTGACATTTAATGTAGCTCCATACTTTGGACCCATTACACTACACATTACACACACTAGTGGAAAATACAACCAAATATAAAAAAATTCAACATAATCCACTTACAAAAAAAGAATAAACTCAAACTAGCAAAAGTAGTTTCAAAACTAACTTAAACTAAGCTTAGAAGACGGTTAAGAATGTAAATTTAAATAAAGAAATTATTTTTTTATTTTTATTTTTTATTTAATTATTTTTAAACTGTTATAACTTTGGCACACACTTGTTAATCAGATCCCCAAATTGCAGCATCAATCTGATTGTGAAGTTTTATACAAAACATGACATTAATGCAGAGGTGGTCTTCAAATGGGAAACCTAGAATCAAGTTGCAATAATATATGGCTGACTATGAAGACTTCTTATTGTCACTTTTACACTTGAGACCAGATGTATATTTGCCATTTTTAAGACTACAGACTTGACTTGAGCTGCGTTGTCATAATGAAGTTTTGGCTGACTTAATTTTTCCAAAAGTACAGGTGAAGTATTAAAAGTAGAGGGTATTTTTTCTCTTTACTGCAGGGTGACATATATTTGTTTTACAGATAAGAATCATGATTTTGCCAAAGCATGAGGATTTATAAAGACCATTAAAATGGCAATAACTACATGGAGGAAAAATGTGACAAAATATTAAAGAATTTAGATGTCTGGGTTAAAGTTTAACAGGATTTAGATTATTTTATTTCAACAAATTGCAAACCAACAAATATTTACCAGTTCTTCTTAAATCACTTATATATCTTAACATCTAACATGTTAGATAGTGATAGGATATTTAGACGTTGTTCCCTCATAGAAGTGTTGAAAAACAGTTGGAATGGAAATCCTTTTCATGCAAAGCCACTAAAAAAACTTGATTACATCTGCCTACAATATGGATTAGCCTATATCTATTAATCTTGTTGCAACATCACCACAAGTTCCAGACATGACCAGTTGAACTGTCACCATTTTGCAAGTGCCTTAAAAAAATATAAAATATGCAGTGAGCATGAAGTCCTGATAAAGCTGTGACAGCTTCACATTCCCGGAGTGTGTTCTGGGGCAGTAAATTTGCTATCTCAGTCCCTGCACACAAGCTTCAGCATGAGTACAGTTTACTAGCGTGGCTCTGCAGTGCCTCTGGTCCTGGCTCACCTCATTTAATGAACTTTTCCCACCTCTGCGGCTTGCAGGAGTCGTAAAAACCCAGGCTCAGACTTCACCTGACAGGGCAGGTCAGAGTGTGTCATGGGCCATTTATCAGCACTCCTCTGACTTCAGGTTACTTAAGGGAAGAGCTGATGTCATCTAAGCTAACAGCTCCTGTTCTGCCTCAGAATTTGTGTTTTCAAAAACACACACCGTGGCTTGTTTAGTGATCTAGGAAACTGAGAGTTACACTGCAGAATGTAAACATGGCCAACATGCTAATATTTGATGGTATATGCAACAAGCTGACTTATTCTTAACTCTTTCACATCCTGTATGACTGTCCTAATCTTGTTTCAAGCAGCTGCTCGGGCTCGTCACAACAAACTCGCTACGGAGAGCTGATGGGGGTGGGGGTAGGGGCGGGGGCGGGGGGAGGAGCTAGGACGGTGAAAAGGGCTACAGAGGAGACTCGTAAACAGCTCACAAAGCACTGGGGTTGCCGCAGGACATGTATCCCCTCCCATTCTTCACAGAGACACACACACATTCACACACACACACAGTGCTCTGATGGGAGGCGGTGGGGGCATTTGGACTCTTTCACTTCCCCATTCCCACAGATATAGAGCAGAGCAGGGCCACACACATTTCTGCATGTGAAATGTCCAGATTGTGTTGGAAGGATTAGTCAGGGAGAGCAAGCAGGTCTGTTTGGCATCAAAGACGTTCGTCAGACCTGTTCCCATTGTTTGGTTTGTTTAAAAGTTCAAATCAAAAACTGCACAAATCTCCATTTTATCAAGTAGTTTTTGTCTTATTCAGAACTAAATTTTGCATAAACCACGGATGATGTAGCTTGATGTGTTTAGTTGTAGATGAGCACCATTATAATGACTTTTCCTAATGTCCATTTATTTTCTCGGCAATGTTTTTCCAGAGTTTTGACTTCCTCCTTCCTGGACTGATTTACTCTCCACTGAAGTCATATATTTCATCAGTGAAGCTTGGAATTACAGTAGTGAACTGCATTTTCAGCCCAGTATTTTAGGAGTTATGTCCATATTGGAAGGCAAGTGTAAGTTACAGAGTGAGGGTGTGGAGGTTAGAATGGTTTTAACACATTCTACTTAAATGTAGGAGACTCAAACACGTCTTGTCAAAGACCTGCAGACAACTTTCACCTTTTTATTAACCATAACCATAATCTTTCCCTAATTTTAACCAAGGTGTTTTAGTTGCTAAATTTTAGGTTAACCTAAAGTTTCTGTTTCATTAACACAGTCTTTAGTTGTCCTTTACAGTATTTACTGTAATGTATTTGCAGGTAGCCCTAAGTGACAATTGTAAGATCAGTCAGGCTAAGAGATAATAGCTCACAAGCAAATAGTTTTTATACTGATATGCATCTGAAGTCTCCATTTTTAAAGCTTTCAAGTACAACCACAAAAGACTCTTACTGGTCCTGCATGGTGACAGGATTAACACTTTCACACATGTATGACTTGTCGTGAGTCAACAGACATATATTTTATTTTAGACCTATATTTTTCATGAATTCAACCTTCAAACATTTGAATCAATATCTCTAACTTGTAGAAAAGTCTCATTGTCCTT